>JAOCPS010071360.1:0-16188 GCA_025505425.1 Graphium colonna | reverse complement strand
AACGCCGAAAAGTTGTACCAATAGCAATAGGGCAAATGTCACTATCGTTTTTTTATACATATTTTTTTATGGAAAGGAAACAAACGAGCAGATGGTTCGCCTGATGGTAACCGATCCCGTCGCCATAGACACTCGCAACATTGAATCGCGAGCGCGTTGTCAATCTGGGAAATTGGATAGAATAGGTTTATTGGACAGGATGGGATTAAGGATTTGGAAAGGAAAGGAGTGGGGAAAAAAGTCATGCATACTTTATTTTATACCAACAATATAATGGGCGGTTTAACTTCCCCAGACTGTGAAAAGATATTATGCTCTACCACCTCAGAAGCCACGTTTCGAGATTGTCGGATAGCCATTTCTCACTTCTTTTCTTTCTCAATGGATTTTTGTTCCTTATTAGTCTCAACTATCCAAAAACATTTTAAACCCAGATTTTTAAAAAGTAGGAGCTTCTCAATTCGAGTGTTTCTTGTCTTTGGCACTGAAGGAATATTATATTTCCGTCATTTATGAATCCGATTTGTAGAAATATTTTTATTTGAAAGAATGTACTTCCGAATCCGTATGTATTATTATATTATTATATTATAAAACATTCCAATTCATAATTTTTAGAAAAATCGGTTTGGTATTGTTTTTTTTTAAATAAAAGACATAAGTCTTAAATGTACATTTTTATAGCCAGTCCACAAATCTTTGTTGTGAACATCCACAAGCGAAGGCTTCTCTTTTCTTCATCTCCATAAAATAAAATTTAATTTTATCTTCATAACTTATTTTCGCATACATAACACACGTTCTGAGTACTCTCAATTCTAGATGAAAGAGCCTAAACAAGCAAGCCTTTTGCCTAACGCATAAACTGTATAGGTTTGTTGGACAAAGTCACAAGTACGTGGAATTTGCCACTTAACTTCAGACCATGTTACTCAATAAATTAGGGTACGCGACGAAAACTTCTAGGTGTGCGTAAGAATGGCTCAAATCAATGTTTTTGTCCAAGTTTTTGTTTTGTATTTTTGTAAAAATAGAAAGTATTTTTAAGCTTCTCTAAATGACGAGAGTATACCAGATAATGGTTTAGTGTATTTATGAATTTGACCACAAAAGTGATGCAGTTTTTAAGGGGTTTGAAGATCCGACCTGGTAGTGTAGCCCAATTTGACTTTTACTACATATGATAAAAAGAAAGGCGTTTCATGATATACCAACGTCGGCGGGCTCTGACACTTCAGGGAATTTTTAGTATAAGTTTTTTATTTTATCTACCTTCTTAATAGCTTAGATTCGAACAGACTACACATAGGTTGAGTGTACAGTTGAACATCGCATTTGATCTCAATAGTTGATATTTCTTCTTTAGCGAATCGTAATTGGAAGAAAAGTCGTGCTCATCACGAGATAAGGCCTAAAAAAATTTCTTAGCCTTAGAAATGTGCTTCTGTGACAATTTTTTTAATATAAGACACGTAAATTTTAATTACAAAAACAAAGCACAGCACCTAGTTTTGAGAAAAAATTTCGGAGGATTTTCAGATTTTTCAAAGAATTTTTAAAGTCAGTTATAAGTCATCAGCTGCTCCGTACATCTGCGTTCTCAGACCCCGACGCGTTTGCGTGAGTGTCAAAGAGGTTTTCTTAGACGCGTCTGTGAGTGGCTGTATTAATTTGTGTTTGGTGTCTCACTAGTAGCAGATGGGGCGAAACACATTTTTTTTATAATCAAAAATAAGTAATGTTTTAATTTGAATCCGTAAAAATCCTTTCAATAAAAAAAAAATATTTTTCTGAGTCGGTTCACAAATAACGAAGATACGCGCAAACATACCTAATAATATCATTGATCAGAATTGAAAACCTCCGTTTCATTTTGAATTCGGTTAAAATTTGACGACTGAAAAATATATTTTCAAAATACTATATCAAGTAAAAAATATTCGTATAGATAAACCTTTAAAAGTAATCATCGTAGGCTGCAAGACAAGTGGCCTTTGTCCGTGGTTCAATGATCATTAAAAAAACAACCCGTGACGTCACCAACAACGGGAGCGATATCCGAGAAACAACGGAGTTAAAACTTCGGCTAAATCGGCATTCAGTAATAAACTACGGCTTTCAGAAGCACTGAAAATATTTTTAGTATAAAACGGAGCCAAAAACGTTTATAATTTTTTTAGAGTTCAGTACTATGCATTTAAAAATCTAAAATCCTTGGTTTATACTTTTTTCTTTTAGTTTTATAAATTTTTCTCATTTTTTGCTGCACTTCTACGGTCAGGCTCGCTCGGGGAAGTACCACCGCCTTTTATAAAGTCGGCATAAATTAAAGTATGCATTACTTTTGGGGATGCCGGATGACTACCCTTGTCTTTTCCCACTCCTATCCCATCCAAATCCTTAATACCGATCCATCCTATCCAATAAACCCATTGTATCCAATTTCCCAGGTTGACAACTCACTCGCAACTCTCCGGATGTTGCGTATGTCCATGGTCTTCCTTTCCATAAAAAAAACAAAGTCAATTACACCAATATCCTCTAACAACATAATTAAAATAATTAATAGAATCAGGCGTTACTTTGCGGTAGTCCATTGTATACAATTCTATAAGACCGTTTAATTAGCAATATTCCGCAAAAAAAATATGCCCTAACAACCGGTAAGCAAATATGTGAGCGCGCGCATAAGCATGCGTTAGGCATCTCCCTCCTTTCCCACACTGCTTGTGCGTGCACTCTCGTGCACGATCATGCAAACAAAACCACCACCAAGCGATAATGTTAGCATGACCATGCAGAATCCCTCAGGAGCAAGCAGGTTGTTGTTTGTTGCACACTCAGTGTGAGGGTAACAACCTGATTTTTTTTTCGCGGAATATTGCTAATTTAACGGTCTTATAGAATTGTTTATTAATAAAATTACTGAACTGCTTGTGCTGCTATAGGTTTTAACGCGTTTTGGAAACATTTTATTTAATCTTTAATGTATTGCCATTATCACTTAATGTGATATAAACTGCTTGCTTCAATGCCATTTTGTCGTATAATCCTAAAATATCTATTTGACTAAGCATTGCTTGGCTACATCTTTTCACTAACAGCAAGCATTGCGTACATTTTGAATGTTTTATTTTTTCTGATAATAAGTTCCAGATTACCGTCATAACCTTAAGCGGCTATCAAGTACCTTTTGGCTAACATTATAATTTATTCATTTATATCTTTTTTTAGTGATACTCCGCTGTGAGCTTTATACTTTGAAAAGCCTAAAATCTTTCTTATAAATTGACCATTTACAATCTCAAAAGCTTTGAATTCTAACGAAATATCAGGTAATAAATTATGAAATTGATTTTCTCATTTATTTTATTTCAGAGGCGAGAATCCATGGCGTCGGTTACTATTCATTCAGCACGGATGAAACTGAAAGGAAAAAACAAATGGAGGAATTGAAGAAGCAGCGGCAAGAGACATTACAAGCTCAGAAAGAAGCCGAAGAAAGAAAGAAGAAACGCGATGAGTTATTAGCAGCAAGAGTTGCAGCAGCCCGAGCTAGGCAACGGGCTAGGGCTGGATTACCGCCTGAAGAACCACAGAGTAAGTTGAGAGAAATCACTCCATTTATATATAGTGTATTGTTATATGGACGTTGTTGTAGTTAATGCGGATAACTGTGCTTAAAAAAACGGGCAAATGGTATGAATTCGCACATTAAGGGTTCCATCCATACCTTTCTTTTCAGTTTCATGTAAGGATACCTCGTTTAATTTTTATTTTGTTTAGGTTTTGTTATTTGTTAGCGGCAATGAAAATACACACCCTGGGAAAATTTTACTGGATACTTATTATGAACAAAAGATATAGTCTACTGATAGACAAACCGACAGAGTAGTCTAATTAATATGGTCTCGTTAGTTACCCTTTGAGTACGGCACCCGGTAAAGGGAAAATTATTTGCTTATATATAAAATTATATGCTTAACACTGAGCAGGAAACATCTTGCGTAGACTTGCTACTTGAAATCGTAAATACCAACTACGTATGGAATTTATTGGCAAAAGTATTGTGGAGATTGTCAGTCACTCTGAATGAAGGCTTAAAGTCTTTCGCATTTATTTGATACAGGAAATTGAGTGGTAAAATTTAATTTATTAAAACTGAAAAAGTCATAGGAGAAAAATGTATACCGTCTTCCGGTGCACCGTGTTCTTGGGAATTTTATACTGGTCTGACTAGTACACCGCGAGGAAGTACAGATGTTATGGTTAAATGACTTAAAACTAGTAATTATTCTTTTCATCTTTCATTTCTAGTAGTCTTATATTGTTCTGATTAAAAGCAGTTTAATTTTAAGAAAGATATAGAAAAATCTATGTAGGGTGAGTGATTACAGGATTTGATCAGGCTTAAGGATAACTTCCTACAGATGTAGAATGTGATTAAATTTTTAGTTAATCATTGTTTATATTGCGGTTTCATCCTTTTACATCCGCACCGATTACTAGTTGCTTACTTGGCATGTCCATTATTTTTTAGATGTTGATATATGATATAATTTTTAACAACATTCCATATGCTCTTTTTCAGAAAATGAAAAAGACTTTACCACTTGTTTGTTAGAGTTTTTAACGCAGCAGAGGAACGAAGCAGATGCCAAAGCTAAAGAAAAAGAGACGAGAATTCGCGAGGAGGAAGAAAAGGAACGGCAAAAGTTACGAGAATCTCACATACGCGAATGGGACCTTGGTAAGGAAGGTATGGAGGAAAAAGTAAAGAAATTCAGAGAACTAACGCAAGAGGAATATGTGGAACAGCAAAGAGCTAAACGAATAGACGAATTCGCACCACCGCAGAAATCGTCTAGATATGATAGAAATGACAATAAATTCGATGAAAAAGGAAAGGCGGTGTCAACTGAAGTAAATTCCGTTTCTAAAACTTGGGCAGATGTTAGGCCGAATACTCCACCGCCTCCTGTTATTGGACCTATAGATGAATTACCGAAAGGTCTATTTTTCACAACGAAGAAAGTTAATGTTAAATACAAAAATTTTGTACAAGCGACAGAACCTACGCCGATAGAGAATGAACTAAGTGACGAGGATAGTCCAGAAGAGAGAAGGCCGGAGAAAAGAAAATCTGAAGGAGTTTCAGTTGAAGTACCACCGCCGCCTACATACGACTATTATGGCCCTGTTCCTAAACACATAAAGTCAAGTAAACCATTCCACTCTGATATAAGAGAGGCTTATACACAAGGAGCGAAGAGCTTAGAACCTAAATCAAGCAATCGAAAGTTGCCACAACATTACGATTTTACATTTGATTAAGTTTATTTATTGCTGAATTGTTCTTTGTTATAAATAAATGATTGACACATTAAGAAAAATTTATTTGTTTTTTCAAAATATTTACATTTACTAATCTAATATCACAACATTAGTAAAACGAACACCTTACGATAATATTAAATAGAGATCAATTTAAAAAAATGAAAAGGTGGGCTAGGTAAGAATAGAAGTAATCGAATTTATAGCATTAATATGAATTAGACACTTTAGATTTTAAATAATATTAATATAGTAAATATGAGGATTGTCTTTGAGTTGAATTTGAAATTTTACATTCATTGCACGAAAATTTCACTTCTCAATTTAACAAATAAATACATACGTTTATTAACTGTTTACTTAGTCTTAGGTAGGCTTGAATTATATAACAAAGATTATCTATATCATGGATAATTCAAGTATCCATGAACGCATTTTATGATTATTGCAATAGCAGTGATATTTAAATAACTTCTGTTCTTATTTAGCCTTATTTTGAATACCAACGTGCTGTATATAAATCTGTGAAATAAAACGTAACATTAAGCTGTTGAATGGTGAAAGCTATATAGGTAGGTTGATGATATCAGTGTGATATTAGTAATAACCCAAATATAAATGTATAAATATATGCAGGTAGTTGACCGATATAGCTTGCACTACCTTTTGTTGGTTGTACGGTCGTGTTATTTTCAGTTTCAAATGTACTTGGCTCTGTTACTTCGCTAGCTACTTTGATTACTTCGGTAGGTTTCGATGATGTTGGTGATGGACTAGGATTTTGCTGTAACGCCTCTGCAGTTGGCAATTGCCCACTTGGTACTACTAAAGATTTTGGGATATGAGTAAAGTGTATTTCTTTGTTAGTTTCTTTGGTCAAGTCATTCATATCAGCTGCTTTAGTTGTTTCAGATTCCTTTTCTATTTCATTTTTGGCTGATTCTGTTTCTTCAAATAGGTCGCTACCTTTAGTTGTTTCAGCCAATTCATTTGAATCAGTTCTTTGTGTTATAGTAGATAAATTGGATACAACGTTCATATCACTATTAGGTATCGCTGTTGTTGGGTTTTCAATGCTAATTTTTGTTATCTCTTGACCAGTGGTATCGTCCGTGGTAGGATTAAGTACTTCCAGTTTTTGATTATTTTCATCGGGTATTTTGGTGCTTAAACTATCTTCGAGAGTTTTCTTGGTCGGGCTTTCAGTACCGAGTGCCTCACCAGTTGTGTCTTGACGGACTGTAGAAGTTACTACAATCATTTTTGCGCTATTACCGGTTTCATTTACATCGTGTTTCGTCGTATTTAATTGTAGCTGGGTTATGTTCGTTATTATAATGGTGCGTTGACGATCGGTAGAAATGAAATTTGATTCGTCCGATGCCCTTTTCTTAATGCGAACGTTTTGTGATTTGGTAACGAGTTTAGATAGAACGGCGAAGGCTTCTATCTCTCGATCGGTGTTGTTACCGTTGCATAAATTGCCCCGGCAAGGACAGGTCATCTTCCAAGTCCTTGTTGAATTGCAGAAAAGCGGATAGCATTCGTCCTGGTACAGTTTCACGCAGAACCGCGATTCGACATGGGCTGGAAATATATGTTATAGTATTAGAATTATCATGTGAAATCTAAAAAAAAAATTGTTGCAAAACACTAAAACTTACATGTTAGTCATTTGGAAATAGGTACAATTCATATATCTTTATTTTGATCCAACTTAAAACGGCTTAAAAAGGTAGCTTTTGTTTTATGGGCCAAATTTAAATAGTATGTATGTGTGGTCGGTAAAGTTACAAATGCAAATATTATATTCAATAATACGTTTCGAATTTTAAGTACAAGTTTCTTTGAATTGGAAGAAAAATTATAGCGGTCTCTTATTAAAGAATTTCAGATTTCTGCACAAGTTTTATTCTGCATGTTTAAATCTATGAACTAATAGATTTATGGCGTTAAAGAAACGTTTAGATTAAGATTTTTGAAATGAAAAAAGAAATTGATAAAAAAAATTGTTTTAGAGCCTTTTCTTCATAAAATAAAACTTAATCACAGTATTTTAAGGAAGATTGTGTATCAAAGGAATAATAATAATTAAACCTCAAGATATCCGGAATCCGGTAATCCAAATCAGAGCCCCAAAGCGGATTACACCCTAATACCCAATCTGTATCTCCAACTAAGCTTTAATTACAGCAGAACTTCATTTCGAGGAACATAAAAGCGACTGTTTGTTGTACTAAATTTATTGAATCACTGTACCTGTAGTATTATTTTTTAAGTAAATAACTTATATTAAAACTCCTCGTATATAGATAGTACATTAGCAGCATATTGTCTCTAATATTTTTTGTTTTTATTTATTGTTTATAATTTTTTCTCAGGTTGTTCAATACCAGAAATTTAGGAACAACAACTGAAGACTGCGCTATTAAAACTATTTCTTTCTGTAAAGATTTATTAATTGCCATTACCCAGTTTTTTCTATCAAAAGGTCAAATCAGAAATTATATATAAATTCTATGTCACACCATTTGTTCGCGATGGTTACCAAAACTCAAACGATGTTAATGATATTTTAGAGGCAGGAATTTATATCCTAGTACAGGTTCCGTTATCTCACTGTGTCTATACTGTTAAAACAATAATTACTTTAATAATTTTGTTTATCAGCGAAATTACAGGAATTTCGCCTAACGTAACATATAGCTGGTTGTACTTTGAATAAAGGCCTTCATATTATTCATATTATTACCGAGTTATGACAACGGCCAGGTCTACCAGTATTTCGTCTAATAGTATTTTGGTACATAATAACTTTTGATGTACAAATCAGCCTAATACGTAACTTGGATTAAGATAAAGTACTTGTTTCTTTTTATGTTTGCATTTGCTGGATCCTACTCTATAAATATTCCAAATCAATTTAACTACACATCCATTACAGGCGCAACAGATATCTACTTACATATATGCTGTCTGTTGGTTCGTCACGGATTTTATAACAATAAAGTTCAGTAACTAGGATACGTACGTGGTGACGTGGCAACCACTGCACAATGCATAAGGCCGGCCTCGCACGTTGTTACGTGTGCCGTGGGAACATCGCAAGGTGGCGCGCGTCTACTTCGGTGCACCTGTTCGGCGAGTGGACCGCACCAGTAGCATTGACGTTCAGATGCTGCAACTATAGAAAATACATATTAAATTTATCATAAAGAAGAATGTCTAATGGGAGAATTTTAGCGAGGGCGCCTAACTTCCTTGCTGTTGATTTGGCCTTAGATCCAATAAACCGCTCAAACAACTAAAGGCAGTCGGCATATTTCAATGAAAAGTAGGAGGCAAGATGAATGGCCTCCTTTAAGTACTGAAGAGATGTCTGTATGTTAGATGCACTGAAACTCACACGATTGACATCACCCCATCGTGAGACCGCCTGAAAAGTGAGATTCACTCGCTTAACCATTGCTTCTCGTTCGGACTGAACTCTCTCCATAACTATACTGTCATCTGAATATCCAAAGATGCCAGTTATAAGTAAATCATTAATGTACAACAGTACAACAGAAGAGAGTCGCGAAAAGACTGATCCCTGAGGAGCACAAGCATTAATCATCATAGGCTCAGACGAACAGCCTTCAATGACAACACGGAGAGATCATTCACTCAAAAAATCCTTTACCCATCCAATTAGGCCAGGAGATATACCGTACGATGGAAGCTTATTTAAAAGGCTAGCCAAATCTTGTCAAATGCCTTGGAGATATCAAGGGAAATTGCAAGTGGCTATTCTCAAGGGCTTCACCGCAAAGGTTAGTGGTATACTTTAGAAGAATAAATAAGGCATGTGCTCAATACACGTTCCATAATCTTACAGACCATGGAGGTGATCAAAATTGGTCTGTAATTGGCAGGATCATCACGGTTGCCCTTCTTGGGAATAGGTTGTACATTTGCCAGCTTCCAAGATTTAGGTACTAGAGGTATTTAAAGCCGAGGTAGCTCAGTGTCCGGGCGCTCGCCTTCAATTCTGTTTACTCAAGGCGAACCTGAGTTCAATCCCCGGTGTCAGAAACGATCTCTTTTTAATTGCACTTACCAAAAAATCTCACCATACAAAAAGTTAGCTGATAGAGAATGCCTACAGGCGTTGAATCTGCTTTTTGTGTCCTTATTTTAAGGATCGGTAATAAAAGGTAAACATTGAATTATTTAGATGTCGAATTATAATATGAGCCAGAATTAGTTGATAAATTGACAATACCACGAACGAAGCCAAGGGTAAAAACTAGTATTATATAATTATTTCGAACTAAGTTACAGATAAACATAATATCTTGTACAATAACATAAAATCATAGAAATCAAATTCCATCCAGAACCTAATATCCCTGTTCTTCTTTAGGAATATATATGCTACAATCAATTGTAGCATATTTTAATACATGTACATTAGTAAGTGTAAATAATGTTTTAAAACTTCAACATTACGTATAGAATACATTAAAATACATTTAAAAACATCCACATTTTTGGGATAACCTTTATGCACTTGCAATGAAACTCGTTACGCACACAAATTCAAATGGGAGTGTAATACATTCGCGATGGGCGGTGCTCACTTACACGGAGAATAACTTGGCTTCACAAATTTTGCTGCCCTTTGCATTGAATACTAGACATATCAATATAAAGATTTTAGGTCAAAATATTAGTTAAGATATAATACTGATAGATGAAAGTTACAATGTTTCTTGTTCTACAATGTTTCTCTAACCAAATTTTCGAGATGTTTTTGTTAGCACTGCAACACAACCTTCGGCACGGACATAGACAGCTCGGCTACCGAGCAAATAAGGTTTAGTTTCAATTGCCTGACTAATCGTGAGTATTATCAGTTTCTAGGTGTTATTATAATTTAGAGGTGTATTTTCTCTTCGCTTGCTAACCTTTCGCTACAAAGAGAAGTTTATCAACGCAGTACTTTGCAGTTCCCACATTTTGGTCCATGTTGGTCCTAAGTTCGATTCATATACGGATGGAAATTTATCTTAGACTATAATTTAGAAAAAAATAACAGATTTTTCTAAACTATAGTAGATAAGCCTTACAGCAGCGTCTATGTGTTACGAATATATTATTGTGTTATAAAGGATAAAGTGTACACATGAAGTAAATCGCTTGGTTGTTTGCCCTTTTTTGATAAAAATGTAAGATTAATTATGTTTTTTTGGTTATGTTGGTAATAATTAACAACGATAAAAAAAATGTACAAATTACATCAAAGAAGTAGGAATACGATATGGTCCCTCGGAAAAACCATATGTGTAATACGAATACTACGGTTTTTCCATTAATAAAATAGAGTATGAAACAATAATTCATATTTATACACCGTAATTTGGTTGATTTTATTAAAAGCATTACCTTACTTATCGCCGCAGTCTATCTTTTCGCGTTAATGATTTTATGGAGGGTGCTGTCAAAAAATTTAGGACAATAAAAATGTAGTAAAATATGTATGCGCAACGTAACCGTATTACGCTTTCTGTGTCAACTACACAGTTAATACTAACACACCTGTCGTTATTAATTCAAATTGTAATAAGCGACTGTGTGGCTAGTGTACGATCTTTTATTCAAGAACGCCGAACGCTGCTGGCTCTCTTCCAGTGTTGATTATTCTCACGAAGTGTTACCATACGTTTAAGATCTAGCAGGACATTTATTGTTTTTATTTTCTTATTTAAGAACCTTATATAAGGACGATAACTATCACCGACTATTATTTAAAAAATTGGGTAGTTGTTGCCTTCTTCGGTAAATAGCCACACAATAAATATTTCGCTCGGAAACTTTCTATAGCGGAACTTAAGATAGCAAACAGATAGTGAAATCATGTCATGAAAACCGTTGTCTATAAATATTAAAAATATAAAGTTTTAAAAAGGAAATGATAAAGGAATGTGAGAGAAATGAGAAGGAGTAAGACCAACCGACAACCTCAAAACTAGACGTACTATATTTTACGCCAGCATTGTGTGAGGTGGTGTTACCTCCTTGGTCCACAAAGCCGACAAACACCTAAAAATAATGTTTTGCTTTAATGTTTGTTCGAATGTTAGGAATATCTGAGAGGATATGTAGAGTATCTGGTATGAATAAACAAGTTCAAAGCCTTACCTCAGTAAGGATATTCACCTGTTTCTCGTGTAAATTTATGGTCTACAAACTGATTAAGTCAAGTGTTGATTAAATATTGTTAAAGTTTCATTAAACATTTTGTTTAAATCCCTGGCTTTATTATTAAACCAGGGAATTTAACTCAACACATAATAAGTTTTAGGAGTACAAAAGGGCTAATAATTACTAAATTGGATCAGATAGTAATATATTTTATAATGCACTAATATATGATTTTACTCTATTTATTGTATATGGGTAATATGGTTACCCTATACTTATGCTACTTCAGATATTAAAGTGCTGGAAGTTGGGCACACGGATGCAGCTCAAATTTATTTTGAATAAAGGTCAAAAAGTCAGCATGACTGCAAAATTTTGGCGTGTCACGTACATACGTAGACGTTTGGTTTTTCTTTATTTAACTAGTATTTGGAGCAACCGAATTAAAATTTGCTAAAAAGAAACGTGCAGATAATTTTTCTAACAGTTAATTTTAAATATCTATTTATGTTTTGAACGCTGCTAGCTTTATTTCCACTTGAAAGCTCTCTCTCGTTATTTCACGTATATATAGAAAATGCAGTTTTTTCACAGTGGATAATGTTGGGGAAATATTATTTTATTTAATGTTGGAAAAAAATATTTAAGTTACGAATTTGATATAAAATTTGTGTTATTGCAAATTTGTTTGACTGTGGCGGTTAACTATTCTCATATTATCGATCGTATTTGTCACTTAGAATTAACTAGAAAATTTCTATACTTCTAAGTATTGGTTAGTAGCGATACATCGAAGCAACCTGTAATTTTATATTTCTGAACCCACCATCTGCTTAGAAGGACGAAACCTGACTACGTGAATATTTTATGCACTATAACTTCTTGTTTCTTTGCAAAGCAATGTGTGAGCCTTTCGAGGAAGCTCTTAAATATTGACATATATTTATAGGAGAACTTTATGATAAAATGTTGATTTATTATAATTTTTTATGTAATATATTATGTTTTTAGTTATTTAAAATGTTATAAATGCACGAAGAAGACGTTTTTTTTTTATTTCAGACAATAGCAATGGCTAAGTAGTTACTATCAATCACGGTTCAATCTACTATATTTACCTTAACACTTGAGTTATTGCAACTTTACATGATCACTTGCAGCTAATGATCACCAGTGATAAGTTTCTCTAGTTTTTTTTGTTTTTTTATGGAAAAGGGGGCAAATGAAAAGATGGCTTACTTAATGATAAGTGATCACCGCCACCCATGGACTCCCGCAACACCAGAGGAGTTACAAGAGCGTTGCCGGCTTTTCAGATTTTTCAGGAGCACGCTCGTTTCTGGAAGGTCCCTAACTCGTATCGGTCCGGAAATATCCCTGGCGGCAATTCATTTCACAAGGAAATCGGACGTGGCAGAAAAAGTCGAAAATTTTGTGTGATTATAAATAAAAAAATATGGTAAAAGGATCGAAAAATTATGTTAAACAAACTGTTGCCCGCGGTATCACCCGGTAAAAATGTATGTTGTTGAGACATATTAAAAAAGCACTTAGTCACATAGCGACGTTACGGTTATTGCAAGAATATTTCTATATATCAATAATATTTAAATTGGTTATCCTAATATAAAAAAGATTAAACCAATTTGCTGTGGCATACGGCAAAGTATACTGTCTTTTTGTAATGCCTGTAATATATTCATCAAAGATAAGTTAGTTTGACTGTACGGAACAATCTTTAATGTATTTTTATTGCTTCGGGCTTTCTTATATAAGAGTAAATCTTCGTATCAATGCCAAAAAGAAATCTTATCTTCCTTAAAATATTGACTCAGTTTACACAAATTGGGTGCTATTGATATTTATAAGTTTTCATAAGATTGGTGCTGGTGGGTTCAGACACTTTATGTACAATATTATTTTGACATTCTGATGTATAAATTATGTCATCGTAAACTTTTGTAACCTGCTAAGCATTATTTTTGTAAACATTAATATTTACAATATTAGAAGGATATAGGTTTTTATAATAGACACCGCTTACTTGGTCAAGTAGGATAGACCCTTGCTCTACACTTTGATGTCGTGGGTCTAAATTATGTAAGAAAAAGGGAGTATTTGTAGTTATTGAGCACTCTGGTTACGGCGATATGGGCATCTCTTGTTGAAATATATGTGGTTAGATGAAAAACTGCGTGACTGCGTTTGGTCTCCTTCCAGTCGTAAAAAAAAAAACATTCGATAATATGTATATGAAAACAAAAGAAAATAAATATGTTTTTGTGCCTAAACTTGTGCACTATATTATCTTTCGAAAAGTGTTAGTGATTCCTTTTTGAGTGGCTGCTATGGCTAGAATTGTTAATTAACCTACGATATTAAAGGAGAGGACTAGGTACTCGATTGCAATCGTATTTATGTAATAAAATTAGGTAACTTAGAAAATTTTACGATAAATGAATAAAGTGTGGCTGCTGCGATCAGCTGGTACGAGACAGGCCCCCTCGGCCTTCCGTCTTACTCCGGCTACGCCCTGTCCGCTCGGCTGAGCATGAATTACGTTTTTGTTTTCTTTAGAATATATTTACTTAGTGGTGAATCAATATTTATTTTAATATAAATTTATTCTACATATATGATCCCTACATATAACGTTTTGAAGTGTTGAAGGTGATTTACCAATCACCCTGTATATGGTAATAAGTTCTATAAGAATTGAATTGTAAGTCTATTACATAAGATTTCGAACAGCATGGCGGGGGTATTTTATTTATTGTAGCTATGTAATAATGATATGAAATAAACACAATAAATACGCTTTACAGTATGAAATATAAAAGTATCAATCTATTTGCGTACTATATGATTGTTTTCCGCTGACTTGAAAAAAACTTGAAGAATGATTTCGGTGATTTGAAGAAAATGTTTGTCCTTGCAAAGCAAGGCATTAAACTATAAAATTTACTGCGCATTTTTACACGTATTAAAATAAAGTTTCAGCATACATATGTAATCTAGTAAATAAAGTTATGAAGTATTTCAATGACAAGGTATAGGAATAATTATTTGCATATTGTTATGAGAATGTTCCAATTAATAGGACTTAAATTAAACAACTTTACAGAGGTTTATTTTTAAATTATATCATCAAAAAAAAGGCGATAAAATTCGTAAAGTTGTTTAATTTGAAAATGTATTCGCGTAACTCTCAAAAACGAAATAATAGGATTTAAACATGAAATTGCAGTATCGACCGAGTTAAATGAAAGTACTTTTTTACATTGCATATGTACTCGAAGAACCCTTTCCAATGGACCGGCAATAAATTTTGTATGGCCTCTCGGGCATTGGTTTTTTTCGCGCCAAAATGTTCAAAATTTTCGAGATTTCTGAAGGCGTTCTGTCTAGTATGGCGGATGACGGAGAATTTAAAAAATTAGCTAGCTTGGTTTAATTAGACTGTCTGTCTTGCAGTATGGATTTGTGGGATGTCGTCTAGTAGCAATTTGGACTTTAGATTGTCCAAAGATGGTCGATGTTTTTTTCCCAACTTATATGCAATAATGCTCATTCCGTTTAGTATGAAGTTGTTATGAATAATATGGACAGTTATTTTTCATGGGGTGATTTCCGTTTAGTGCATTGGTTCGGTACTGAACCAGGATCTAACCATCCTAGGAGTAAGTGTTCGAAACGTCGTGTGCTAAAATTTAAAAATAAACCGCGTTAACATCCGTAAAGTCGTTTAATTTAAAATGTCGAATATTCGCGTAAGTCTTAGAAATAATATTGAACAGAATTGTGAACAGAATCTTTTTTCCGCCTTAAAAACAGTCCATAATTCCTCTGTTTCCATGTTTTGTGGAGCACCGGACTTGACGCGTACTTTACGGTGGCGATCAGTGAGTTCGTATCACCCATTTGTGAATCTTTTTTATTATTAATTTGATGCAACTGGATGAACATTAAATGATGTTAAAAACGAAATGTGCTGCATTAACAGTCCTAAATTAAATATATTCCACCACGGGGTAAGGTTTTTAGATAATGTCTCGAACGAAAGCGGAAAAACTTGTGTCAGGTCGTGCGTTTGTTTGTAGTGTTAGCTTTGTAAACATCGTTAATGTTGCATGCCGCTTGTTGCCATGGTATACACTTTCCATAATTGCTCAAAATTTCAAAGAATCCATAATGACAAAGAAGGTTCAAATGTAATAAAAATATAACCTAAATCAATATACAATATAATTCCGTGTTTTCACCATTCCTCTTATATAAGCCAGCCGTTTCTCCGCAAGAATTGTAAAAATTTGGCCCAGAATTGTCAGCCATAAAATGGAGCTCCGGTAAAAAGTATGTTTTCAATTTCGATATTGGCAACACCAAACGATATGGGTCCAATTTCGTTGCACATCAGCCATGTTTTTGTCTTTGTGACATGGAATTCTCGTGTTTTATTTTTTTTTAATTTGTTAGGTACTGGTATTTTGAATGTAAATTTCATCGATCTGTGCTAACGGTGTGTTTAGTTAATAATATGCGTGCAGCATTTGTTATGTATATTTTAGAAGCATCATTGTATCTTTTTTTAACAAAGGCTCGACGAGTCCCGACATTTATATTTTATATTTAATTAAATATGTTTTGAGCCAAATCCACTTTGTTAGG
>JAOCPS010071146.1:0-16191 GCA_025505425.1 Graphium colonna | reverse complement strand
TAGGATGTCAGTGCCTTCAAATATCCTGACAACTAATCCATCCTTCGAATTCAGTTTATCCCTTTGGATTGCGGAGGTCGGATGCCAGTCGCTCCGCGTGAAAACTGAAATTTAGGTAATATTTGGGTGGATTAGAAGCCGACCCCAAGTAATTTGGGAAAAGGCTAGGAGGAAGAAGAAGATATAAAAAATTATTAACGGCTAAATAAATATAATTTAAAGTTCGAAATTGATTACGAAATTCATGCTCATTCGAGCGGACACGGTGGCGACGTGGTCGGAGCGAGGCGAAAGGCGGAGGAGGGGGTGGATGTCCTCACGCAGCTGATCACAGCCGCCACACTTCTTTAATTTATTGGAAATTTGGGATAAAACTTTGCTTTTAATTTTATTACATAAAATATGATGACAATCGAGTACAAAGTGCTCTTCTTCAATATCATTGGTACTCACCAATCACCTGCATAACTATCAATTACTTACCTACTCGTAAAATACAGGAAGGTTTACTTTTGTTCGAGACTGTGGAACTAAGATTATGTGCATCGATGTTTATATAGTATCTTTTTATTGGTTAAGATCAATCAAACCCAATAATAATTATAAATTTTCAACATTGGTTAAGTAGTCCCAGGTGATAGAGTACAACATCTTTTCACAGCTTTTGCAGTTCTATGGCCGCGCTCGCCCGTGTAAGTAAAACCGCCCTTGACAAAGTTGACATAAAATAAAGTACGCATGACTTTGGGTTGCCGGAGGGCCATTCGTACCCTTTTCTTTTCCTACTCCTTTCCCCTCCAAATACTTAATCCTAACCCAATTCAATAAACCCCTTCTATCCAATTTCCCAGGGCGACGAGATCGCTTAACAGGTATATCGTCTGCTCTTTGTTTTCATTTCTATAAAAAAATGATTTAAATCATCACACAAACAAACAAGCACACAATCGAATCTTTACTCTTTATTATATTATTTTAGAAAATGCAACTATATAGAAGTGGCGAATAATTCATTGAAATTCAATCCATCGATCAAGATGGATTTTTTAGAAAATTCATACTGATAATTTTTATGCTCGGCATTTCAATACAGCATAAGTTTTACGGCTAAGTCTTCAACTCAAACATAAATATATACACCTTTCAACGATGTCATAATAGGATATCCGCCCACTACGCCTGCTGCAGCGAATCAAAGTATTCCACCCTTAACTACCCTTCTCCCGACCAATGAGGACTCAGAAATCTGTCGCCGCTAAAATGGGGTCCGTTGGTGCATCGCCTAAAATTTGAGCCTTAGGATATGTGGCAAAAGGTTGCATATTCGGATACAGCTTAAATTAATAAACGGGGGATATTCGGGGGTTGTAGTATAATGCATAGAATTTCGATTTAGTACGAATTGCCACTCTGCAGCACTAACTTGTGCTATAAGTCAGTGCCGGGCCTTTGAGGTGGCAGTTTCCGTTCGTGGTGCTCATACCAGGTCTCAAGATTCATTTCCCGCTGATGTCATACGGCAGCGAGACGCCGCACGTTTGGAGCAGCTCTGGAGTATGTATATTCATAGCTGTAACAATTAAAAATAGAATTAGAGGAACGAGGATTTTTCGAATGAAATTCTAAGTCTGTACCGAGCTATTGCCTGATTTCATTTAGAAAATTAGACACATGATAGATGTCAGTACTATATCAACAAATAATTTAAGATAGTTTGTGTATTTTCAAAAAGAATTTAAAATTTAAGAAATAATATTAAAATAATAGGTGCTAGTCTTACGTCTATTTCATAATGGCTTAAATGTGATGTTCTTGTGATTTGATAAGTGTTAGGCGACAATCAGAAACGAATATGTATTATCTTTAATTGTAATAAACCTAATGTAAGTCGGAGACTTAGACGCATAATAATATCACGGAAAGAGGGCGACATTTAAATATTTAACATTATTATGACACGTACAGAGAAGGACTTTAATTATAAAATAATCAATAAAACACAAAAGTTTCCGATATATTCTCATTGGCTGATTTAATAAGCAAAAAAACGGCCATTCTTCTTCTTCCTTCTAGCCTTTGTCCCAAGTTAATTGGGGTCGGCTTCTAATCCACCCAAGTTTCCGTTTTTAAGCAGCTCGACTGGTATCCGACCTCCGCAACCCAAAGGCATAAACTGAATTCGAAGAATGGATTAGTTGTCAGGATATTTAAAGGCACTGACATCCTATAACGACTGGCAAAGATGTTCTTGGCAACCAGGACCGACGTTTTACATGCCCATCCGACGCATGGATCATCTTTCTTTTCAGGCAATCGAGTGATCAGCCCGCATTGCCCTAACCTAACCAAGAAACAACAGCACAAAGTCGTTGTCCCCCCGCGGGGTTCGAACCCACGAACTCCGGTTTGTAAAGCGCCCATATCACTAGGCTACGGAAGCAAAAAAGTCTGCTAAACCTGCTTTCAAATAAAAGATCCTCATCCAGATCGGTCCATCCGTTTAGGAGCTATGATATTCATAATAATCAAATAAAATAACAGATACAGATGGTGATCAAATTTATAAACCCTATTTTGATGTCGAGGGTTTCCATTTTAAAATTTTTAGTTATTAACTGAATTCAAAAAAGCAATTTATCTGCAAGTTATAAATTGATTTTCAAAATTCTTTATCCTGTTTTATTGGAAAGTATGTGTACTCTAGTATCGAGGTGTTCTCATATAATTTTCATGACCATCGGTCCAACAGTTCCTTTTTAAATCAAAGTAACTGTAAAAAATGTATAATGAACGTTTACTTCTTTAGTCGTTTGAAATCAGTTTCGCGTTTGTGTTAATGTTATGATATATAGAATCTTCTTGTCTCGTAATATATCCTGCTTCTCCACTTTATCTCAAAGATAAATTTCAATGTCTCCCACTCAATAATGACAGACATCTCCGCTCATCATCCAATTTACGGATTAAAATTCCTCGCCATATTAATTCTTTCTTCGTAAAATCTTTCACTCTTCAGGCTATATTACTCTGGAACTCCTTACCTGAAGACATACAAAGAGCTCTTAATAAAACATCATTCAAGCGGTAGCTAAAGTTTATATGTATAGAAGTGTGTGTTGTGTGTGATTGTGTGTTGTTGTTTATTTTTGTATTTGTTATACGTATATATTATATATGTGTTATTTATGTATTGTATTTATTTATATGTATGTTATACCACATCTTGATTATTGCACCTACCATTATATTTCTCCACACCCAAGGTTGACTGGGAGAGAATTCCTAAGGTGCATTAAGTCCACCTGTTATTATCTTTAGTTTAAGGTAAAGCTTAAATAATAATAAAGTTTAAATAAATAAAAAAAAAATCTGCATACAAATATAATTTTATATATTCTTTTACACATAGTTAATTCGAGAAAAAGAGCACCGGATTGCACTCCGGGAGTGTCGCAGAAATGAAAACTTTAACATAAAATAAAAAAAAATATAAAATAAAATATATTACAATTGCAATATTCTTATAATTATTTATTTATTCATTTATTGCGCCACAAACATGGCAATTTATATTACATTAAAAATTTGCTTGAAATTAGCTCTGTCTTACGATTTTCAGTCAGTCCTGACGCGAGTTTAACATTTTGTACCCATCCAACGCCCTTATGGAGTTTTCACTTTAAAAGTGCTAATAAATATTAAAAAATATTTTTATGTAAAAAAGGCAAACTATCAAATTTGCTATATTTAATTGTTGGCCTTATATTTCATGAAGTAGCAGCGTCCGTAGGCATCTACAACTCGCGTAGGCATGTAGATTGCAGCTACGTAAGGTAACGTTGAAAAGTTGGATGTAATGTGAGCGGAAAGATTATCGAGGTGGAAGTAACCCTAATTTAAAATGTTTTTGACATTTTAAATTTTGTCCATTATAAACATGTCTCTTGTGTTGTTTTATCTGTTTTAGTAGTCGATTCAACATAGTATCCACGTTCTATTTATTCTAATCTGCGTTGAGGTACTAATTTTTATGATTAAAAACCAAAGTTTAAACATTTTTGTGGGATCTACTAGACTTATTATATTAACTCTTACATAAGTCCATTTCGTAAAGCTCAGGTTTTAGAGATATTTGATAAAATCAATAAATCCATTCATAGAGTATACTTTTATACTTAAAATTAAATTGCCTGTCCAAAAATTTTTTGAAATTGGTTTTAAGATGACGAAGAGAGGTATGTTTGGCATTTTTTTCTATCAGATAAAGTTTATCCAATCGTGTAACGGACTTCCGACGGAGCTAAGAAAAGATCTCAAATATAAGGGTTATTTTTTATACTTTTATAATGTAGTGTTATAAAATAAAACCGGTTACAAAATCACATTTATAACACAGTAAATAACTTCATCTAAATAAGAAACAGTTTAAAGTTAGCTTAAAAAAATAATGAGATATTTTAATACATAATTAAAACTGGACAGAGGTACCTCCAAGGAGTGATCTTGGAACTTGAAGGTCCAGCAAGATCTGTGTGGTGGATTACAAAAAGGCGCTGCCAGATTCCATTTGATACAAAACAGTACATAAAGGTGGAGCTAATGAAAGCGTGTAAAAAATATTAGCTTTCAGAATTCCTCCTTTTTATAATCATTAGCTATGTCAAATTTTGATATCCAGAAAACTGTGGGCGTCAAATGGCCCATATTACTTGAAGATAGAGCAAAATGGCAAAAGCAAAGGAAGGCTTATGACCAGCAGTGTATTTAAAACGGCTGTGGGTGATGATGATGATGTCAAATTTAATGTTCCTCCATCAGCTCAATTTTCATAAAAAATCTTTGCTTCACGTATTAATACTGTGGTAATAATGATATTGTTTGATTCTTTAAGGGAAACGAGGTGTCGCCATACGGGCCTCTTTGGGACGCCCCACCAGCTTCGGTTCCTTATCCAGACATTCTGGCTTTCCCACCAGCTGACCTTGGTAAGTCAATTTTTCATAACATTGTAATCGTTATTGCTTAATCTAATATAGAATCATAAACTGAATAGTGAGGTAGTTAAATAATTCCTATATAATAATACATATGATTATAAGGATCTAACGATGGATTTTAATATTCCACTCCTGTCATTGAAACAGGTCAGAATAAAAATGTGGAACTCTGTATAAGACCTTAGTATAATGTAGATGATTAACAATACGACGAATGTGAGATGCAGCTACGTCATTAAAAGATTTAAGTCCTACCTTTATTTATTTATACACGAGATGATAATGTATTGTATATTATATAGACGCAATTTAAATCAGGATTTTGTTTACACGTCAAAATAAAGAGTAGAAAATGATGAATCAATTGGATCCTTGGTGCGGCTATCAAATTTTAACAATGTGAAAGGAGCTTCTAAAGAATTAAATAAGAATTTTAGTTATTTATAATAGTACTGCGACATACCTAATACTAGAAATACGTGAAATTGTTGATAATTATATTTGTCGGTTTGCAGTATTTTAGTGTTCTATGCGTCCGTGATCCTGACAGATCACGATGCTTATGGACATGTTTATGGTTTACTGCATTGGCAGAAATATATGCTTATATTTGATGTAGATAGATTGTATAATCCTATTTATTATGGCGTCATTGAAATATACTGATTTTGTTAAAAGTGACTAAAAAATTTTTGAGCTTGATACTAATATTATGGTGAAAAATTGACGGATTGTTTAGGATGTGAAAGCAACAAGAAATCAGCATATAAATACGATGATGAACAAACTTTTTCTGAGGCTGATGAAGTGCTACTACACACAAATCTCTAGGTTGAGAATGATAAAGGTACTAATTTTATGACTTAGTGTTGGAGGTCGAATGTCAAGCAACACATATCACATGTAAAGTGGCAGGTTCGAATATTAGACTGTTAATTTAAAATGTTAAAAAAAATGGTTATTTTTATGGTTCGTCTCTCAAGGCTGCTTTTCTAGTACATAAATGTAGCGGTGTATCTAATCGGTTCACCTCATTGGCATTCTGCCATGCGATTTTGTTCCTTCCATCTTGCCTTGCACTACAAGGCCCTCGATAGAGATATGTGCCCGAATAAATTTAAAAATTTGGGACTGAACAATGGAGGATAAGCGTTGTTTGACTTTCAGCTCTTCCAAGATGGATTTGTTGGTCCGAAATTCGATCCATGATATTTTCAATATCTTCCGCCATAACTAAATCTCTAGTGCGTCAATTTTCTTCTTCTCTCTCTCTGTCTCTCTCTCAAGGTCCTACGTAGCATAAAGGAAGATGGAAAAAGTCGAAGTTCTTACGAGCCGAAGCGTTGTAGTCTTAGTAATGTTGCGATTTTTCCAAATCTTCTGCATCTTGTCCATCACAGATCTGGTAATCGCTATTCGTCATTTTATTTCTGCAATCGTTCCTCCATCATTTGAAATTAATGCTCCAAGGTAGATATATGGGTAGATAACTTTAAAATTGCGCGGTTGACAATCATCATTTTGGTTTTATTTCGGTTGATCTTCAGACCGAACTCAAGATGGAAAACCAGCCATTTTGGACACAAGCTTTTCTATATGAGGAATAGAGGTAGCAAATAAGGTTTAAATAGTCCGCATATCGTAATTTGAAGAATCGTTGACGCCCAAAAGCAATACCATCAATTTTTCAGTGTTACATTTAATAAAAATGGAGAGACGATACTTCCCTGTCCGACTCCGAAATTAGGGTGGAAGTTGTTGGAGATAACATCATCTGTTCGGACGGAAGCGGCAGCCGGTTTCATAGAGTTGTCGAAGCAGATGTACTACATTCTTAGGCGAACTGATTTCCAACAGGGTTATCCTTAGTTTCGGCCATTTTAATTAAATTGTGGAAGATGATAATCCAATAAAGGAACAAACTTGCGGTATTAAAGGAGAGATGTTCGGATTGTCATCATATTTATGTAAAAAAATTAGAATTTTCCTATAAATAAATTAAGTGTAGCTACTCGGCATAGTGTCTGATCAATTGTATTTCGGCTTAGGTCGTAGACATCATAGACACCCCTCCCGACTTACGATTCGTTCACTCTGGCCAACATGTTTTGCGTCATTATAAATAGATAATTTGTTCGAAGGCGCCGGGTGGAGCGGGCCGTCGTCGCTGATGTCGTCGTCGGGCGAGCTGCCGAGCGGCGTGTCGTCGGCCGGGCCGTCCTCGCCCACCTCGGCGCACACGGACCCCACGCGCCTCGCGGACAGGTGGCACCATCCTTTAACTAGCTACGGCCGGTACTCACTTAGCAAAAATGCTTCGTAAAACATCCTCGATCAGGCTAACTTGATACAAGCTGTACGCTGAAAACTAGGTCAGACTAGCTCTATCATAGAAACTAGGTCAAACTCGTGGAACATCTTTAATGAAGCTAAATACATACTTGATACTAGCATTACGGTAGAAAATAAGTCAAACTAGCTAATTACTAGATGTAGCTTCTCCGATCAAAACAAGATCAAACAAACTCGCTAAACATCTTCGATTAGTCCAATTACCTCTTTGAGACTAGCTCTAAACTAAAACTCGAAACTAGTTCAAAGTAGCTTTACCATCGACATTAGATAATACTAGTTCGTTAAAAAACTTACTAATTGGCTGCTCAAAACTAGCTGTACTCTTGAAACTAGGTTAAACTAGCTCGTGTCATTCTTATGCAATAAAAACTAGTGTTATTCTCCAGTGCCTAAACTAGCTTCGATTAATTTAAAATTCAAGTTATAAATGGTTAAACTTGAAGTTTAAATTAAACCTAGAACGTTGACTTTCCATTCAAACATAACGTCTTATATATCCAATTTAAAAAGTGCATTTTAAGGTAAATATTATAAGATTTTATTACGCTGGTATAGGGGACAATCTGACACAAGTTCAAAATCTTAAACTAATGAAAAACGCAGTCGAGGCTTCATCACAATGATCTCTATATACATCCAAATTTAATATATTGAACAAATAATGAAACTAGTTCTATTATCCGTCACTCACCACAAGATAATACTCTAGGTAGTATTACGTTATGGTGATTGAATGATAAGAGAATATACGAGATAAATAATCAAGGATTGAACTTCATATTAAACCTAAATTAATTGCAATAATGTTTTTTTCTTAAATATTATACATTGGTTTTTATGTAATATCATGCTTCTTCCGATATCTTCTACATGAATATATTACAAACATTATTAAACTGTCTTGATTAGTTTATAGTCTAGCCCATTACTATCGCGTTGAATTCAGTATCGAAATAATTATGATGCTTAATATTATGTTATTAGTTACGCAAATAAGCAATGAAGTAAAATTATATGTTTGACCGAGCTTGCTTGGGCACCAGAGGGTATACATATATTTTTCTAGATTTTTTTTTATAGGCATATCTCTAGCAGATCTTCTAGTCCAAATGTGTAGAAAAGTTTTCATAATCATAGTACTCTTTTCTTCATACAATATTTGCTCATTGATAAAATCCATAAAAGGTTCTAATCATTTACAATAGATTCAATCTCAAACTTAGTTGTTGGTAAGTACATGAAACATATTCTTAATGCATGAAAAGAATTCAAAGTGTTTTATTTGCTATTTGTTTTTCTATTACTATGATTAACAAAGTTAGACTATCACATTAAAAGTTGTTATTTAGTATTAAATTTAAAAAAAAGGGATGATTTAGTGTTGTCGTTTCCAGTTACACGTCGATACCTTAATTCGCAAACTAGCTAACTCCACTTGTAGAAAATGTGGCGATCGCAAAGGCATGATTTGCAACAATTAAAAATCTAATGTTATCACAATTCTTTGAATAAATTGTTATTTGTAAATCTGTCTATTTACTCAATGCGATGAAATTGATTCTTTTTTGTATTTAGTTTGAAAAATATTACAATTTTTTATGCTTCCCCTGACTAAAATACTCAAATGGAGTTAGCTGGTTTGCGAATTAAGGTATCGATATCGTAAAAAAGGACAAATCATTGGAAAGTTTAGTTCGAGCGCTTTTCTTCTTACCCGATCTTTATTGTGGTGCTTATTCATTCAAATACAATTAATTCAATTTTTAAATTCGTTCAAAGCTATTTCCAAACTAATTCTTTTTAATAACTTGTTTTGAAGGGAATTGTACTTCAATTATAACAAATTAGAATCGCTTGATATTTAAATAATGGATACGACTTAAATTTCTCCAGATGTTAAGTGTAAAGTACAATATGTAAGATAATTGCTTACTTATTTATTTAAAAATAAAAATACTTCCATTACTTTGTATACGAACAAGATGTTTGGAGATATTTGGAACTTGTTTGATTGTGGCAGTATTTTATTTTTCAGCAAATGTCACGCTGCCTTAACAATTTTAAGTTTGATTTTTATTAATTCTGGCTTTAAATTTAAGGGACTAACTACATTTATGCAGTTTAATCTCCGTTCTGCCGAATGATTTTGGCTATACATATTGAGATCCGCTTTAATCAGCCTATAAAATCTAAAGAGAATTTAAGTTGGATATTTACATTTCACATACATTTCGAAACCCATAGACAGATAAGATAAGACGCTTTTGGTTTTGTTTATTGTAAAAGTAGTGTGAGCACTCACTGCGTAAATTAAAACAAAAAAAAGTTAAAAAATAATCGACGGTAGTCCGAATTTGCTTTGACATAAAATATCTCTTACATCTTAATATGTGGTTTGTGTATAAACACTGCAAAGGTTTTGTAACGCTATGGATTACCATCAATATTAAACGGCGCAAAATCTGTTATATTACAATATTTTAACACATTGGTCCAAATATTTGGTTTTGGCTGAATAACTGTAGTTAGTACTTGAATCATTGTTCACTGTCGTAACCATCCATTCAAGGTCACTTCAAACTGTACATACAACCAATTATTGTCGTAACACTCACTGTTATAACTCGAGGAAGCGGTTCGAAGTGACACAGACAGACATACAGTAGGTAGTGGGTGCATTAAAGTGTTGTGGATTCCAGTAGCAATTGGAGTAGGGTCTTGCCGAGGGAAGGCGAGGCGGGGGCCCTGTGCGGGTACGACGCCGCCCTGCACCCGTTCGCGGCGCACGCCAGCGCACCAGGTATACCACGGGATACCAACGGATTTTTTCAAAAAATATTTATTTATATATCCCCCTGAATATCCTCTATTTACCAAGGTATTTACGCGTTCGCACCAGATTGCTTCAACAATTTGTACGATTCTCCCCTATGTGCATCTTTCTGACCGTATGGCGCAGAATTGGCCATTTGCACTGTTTTTATATAGTAACTTAATAGTAACTGGCCTGTCCCTATAGTAGATACTTTTTGATTAAATCCTCCTTCTGTAATTGGCTACAATAAACCGGTGAAATAGGCATTTTTAACGTTTATACAACAAAAGCGATAATTAACATTTGTTTACGTTCGTTTGTCACAACGAATGTTGATGAATTTTAACTACTTTAATGTTTAAAGAAAATTTTGTCTTCTCCAACTGTCCGTTTTACGGCTTTAATTAGGATTTTGTTCGTTCAAAATCTCAATATTGCTCCTACATTTATATTTTTACTAACTACGTTAAGTTCGTTGCACAATATCGCCGTTCATATGACACTTACTGAGCGATTGTTACCAACCGTATTTTTGTATATAAAGACATTCGATGTAAAATAACAATTCATCACAGTGGACTGTGAGTTATCAGCATGTTACCATACTTAGAGATGCATGCAACATCTGTCGCGATACGAAAAGGCGTTAGAACGACCAGTATCGCACAATTTGCAATGTCCAAAGCACGCACGTCCATTGCTTGGTCAATGTAGGTTACATTCCGAAATGCGCTATTCGCAGCTGTAGCTCTGTAAAGTAGCAATAACGACGCTATAGTTCAGCGCTACTCAATCGTAACGGATGTACAAAGCGCTGGGCAGTACTACAGCTGCTTGTAGCTTATTTCGTGCATGTAATCGATTCTCATTTGATATTACTCAAAAAAAAATTGCAGGTCAATTTTAATGTGTCAATATGTTGTTTTAATAATAAATTAGACGTGCGTTTTGCGCTGTGCAGGTTCGTGTATTAGTGGCGACGTTACGCCCGTGTCGGCCGCCTCGGAGCTGGAGTTCAACAGCAACGAGGCTACCGCCGGCTCCGGCACCGACCACGAACTACCCGTGAGTCTCTTAAAACTGCTACAGGATTTCAAAAAATGTGTGCTTCTCGGAACGCCCGACAAAAACTAATCTACGTTAAACTGTTTAATATTGAAATTGTTTAACTTGGAAAAAGCTTAGGTTATTACTTAAACTCCATGTATATTACTATGATAATGTAAGGAAAGGTTAATTTTTAATAACGAGACGCATATGTTTTAACTTAGTATCCTAGATTATAAACAATTTTAGCTCTTGGTAATTAATTTATCATTGTTAGTACAGACAACAATATGTGTCTATAGGACACTAAACACTGTGTAGAGAAAGGGGATAGCGTATCTCTCAATTACGGCTAGCGCTCTGGGTTAGAGTGAGAGAAGACGAGCCTGCGTATCACTGCCGTATGCGTAAGAGTAATGAAACAAAGATTGGCGCCGTAACGCGTTACGTAACGAAGCGGTTTACTCATCTATAAAAAGTTATCACTTCAAAAATATATAATTATCTATAAATGTGCCAGTCCTGGCTATAAGAATTCTCTGAATATTTTTAAACAGTAAAATAATGGTCACAATAGACGTTTCACTGATGTTAAGCGACCGTTTGATCCATGGACACACAACATCTTAACAGTTGCTTGTGCATTACCAGCCTACAAAATTAGATAGAATTATGGAAGTAAGGGAATTTTGTAGTAATAATAGCTATCCAGCAACCCCAAAAGCTATGTATACCTTATTTTATGAAGTGCGGTGGTAGTTTTCAGGTTAGCGAGCTAGTAACACCAACAAAAGTATGAAATTATCGTATTCTATCCAAGAAAGTACGCCGACAGCGCTTTGAATGTTATGGATGTACATGGGCGACGATAACTTACATGAAGTAAACAGTTTACTTGATGTAAGCTTTATTTATGGTATAATGTACGAGTATGTAACTGTTTGAACTCGACAACTTTAGACTGTAAAAATAAATGACAAAAATCTCTTTAATTTCTACAATTTACTGTATAGTTTGTAACTTCATGTTTTGTGTACAGAGCGCGGAAGGGGAGGACGACGAAGACACACTATCCGTAGACCCATGCTCTTCTCCGATGAGAGTAATAAAGAACGACCTGTCACATTCATCAGCGATCACCATGAAAATAGATAGGACCCTCGGGCCATCCACGTCGAATAGCTGCCAGCCCCACATTAGCTCATCTGCTGACCTTTACGGGCTCACTTTGCAGCAGACTAAAGAGAATTTCTACAAGGACATGCCTTCCAGCAGCAAAAACTATTATAACAACGAATATGATGTGAAAAACAAGTGCATCAAAAGCGAAAGACCAACGCAATGGAACAACCTGGATTCGTTGAACCTTCAGGGAAAGGAGAATAAATCGACGGTATTGAGGAACGATATATTGAACAATGGTAGTAGGAGGTACAGCGACAGCAGTGCGCAGAAAAGCAACCACAATACAAATGCACCTACAAGCAGGTTCACGACGACTCTAGTAGACGAAGATCAGTTCCGAGCGAGCACAATGAATGATAGTAAATCAAACAATAACTTAGCAGATGCGGACGGAGCACCCGTCGTGACTAGGGCCAAGAACTGTAACGTTAAACCCGGATTCAAGATAAATGACTTATAAAATAGTTGCAAAACAAATAGGAATTGTTTGAAAGATCTGTTCAAGTCGTTTCTTTTCTATGCGCAGTACAAATATAATGAAATTTATATGAATAGCAATAGGTACAATTAGAATAAATATCAAGCTTTTATTAAATACTAAATGTTTCTCGTTTGATTTCGGCGAATATAATATACACATCTTTTGGTGATAGTTATGTATGTATGCAAGAATGGAAATGTAATAAGATTTGGGAAATGACGTAATAATTTTCAGACTGCGAACGTCATGCTGATCACAGAGGCTTTCAATGTGTAGAAAAATGTCACGTTTAATCATTGAAAATATATCAATAAATACGTGAATTATTTGTATTGTAATCAATTTAAAAATTGACTACAGTGATTTGACTAATTATGTAAATGTAAGAATTTCTAATACATATGAGATATGGCAATTTCTACTCTTGTTTTATTTATCATACAATTAATAATTACAAAAAACCCACGGTATATTATCTGTTACATCGTTGTCAGTACATATTTATATCTTAAATCTCTTGTTGCAAATACCGCTCGCTCAAATCTGGTATTTGCTCTAAACAAAAAGCAGACATTAAATACCATACATGGTTTGGGATTTCTTGATAGCTGTTCATATCCTCATTTCCCAACATATTCCTTACCCATACTATTTAGTGCCTGTCCCGAGCTGATACGGTGTTTATGGCCTAATTAACAATGTCTTCGTTCTGAAACTGAGTTTTAAGTGTACTTAATACGTAGTTGTCTTAATAGTAATCCTGAGAAGAAGATCGGTTACTTGTTGTGGTTTGTAACTACCATTAATTTAAAAACGACACTACCCTTCTCATGATGTGAAGATTACAGTGAGACGTATAGGATCCGCCGAAATGTTCCAATTTCAGATCTCGTGAACCCCAGAAAAATGCTGTTGACGGAGATCGTGTGGAGTTTTAGTCGGTGCGAGTCCGATATAATCCGGGTTAGAAGCCTTTTGTAGGATTTCCTATCTCTAAGAGATTTTCCTATGGAAAAACGGTACCAGCTCCCTAAACAAAAACCTGGCATAAAATAGCATAGCATGGCTTTTGTGGTTGCCGGACGACTTTTCTTACCTTCTCAATTTCTAGTATTTTCTTATGCATCCTGCCGAACAAACCTTTTCTATATTTTATTTCTAAGACTGGCAACACACATAACTTTTCGCATGTAGTGTTCTTGGGCGAAGAGATTATTTGTCAGGTGAAGTTTGTTTACTAACCAACCTCACTCTATAAAAGTTCAAAATAAAAACCGATTCTCAAGCGGGTATCACTTTTCCTTTTCTTAAAATAGTCTAAAATATGTATAACTGCCTTATTTTTCCAAAATTAAATATCATATTTTTTATTAAATAATCTAATACAGTACATTATTTTCAGCGTTTCATAAAAATTATATAAATGTTAAGCTAAAGCTAAAACAGAACATGCGCATAGTAAGAATTCTTTTTGTAATATCGTTTTGCGACAGTCGCTGCATCAATGTGGCCTCGACGACCATATAAAATGAAAGGGAAGAGGGGTCATTATACAAAACGTACTCGCAAATTGCCTTAAGATCTGCTTCTCAAGTCAAAAGTTGAATTCTTTATACAATATAACTTTATAACAATCTTTTGTGTAGAGCAAAATAGCTCATTATCCTTTTTAGGCTCATTTACTATGTCGTTAATTTAGTAAACACTTACTAAATTCACAACATAGTAAATGAGCCTAAAAAGTATTTAAATAAAAGAGAAAAGCTACACAGCTTTTCTCTTTTATTTAAATCAAAGTGTGTACTAAGAGAAAAGAATTACTCACGAAAACTTATTATTATTTGTGGATTAAAAAACACATTCTAAAACAAAGAAATTTAATATTAAAAATTGTAGTTAGGTTCAACATTATGTAAGCAAATGCAAGCTCATAAATTACCCAACTCAGTGCTTTATTTATAGCCTTTCCTTAACATATTTTATTCATTTTAAAGGGTCTATTACAAAGTACTTAGTAATAAAATGCAAAATGGTTGAAATTTTTGTGTGGAAACATGTGATACCATACTTACAATCATATAATACTTTGACATTATTATTTATACTCATGTTTTACACGACTATAGAGTTCAAGATATAATAAATAAACAACAAATGAATTCTTTAATTACAGACCACGACTGCTACCAATATTTTACCCATTAAACACTATGTATTATTAATTTAACTAAATATTTAAAGCTCACAATGCATACACTAAGCTTAAACTTAAAAGGATAATGACCAGATGCACAGATATCACAATATCATAACGAAGCTTCTATTATACATCTAAACAGATCATTCTGATTTAAAGGATGGTGTTTTTGGTGCCATGTTAATCATTGATAACAGTGTATTAAAAATCCCACGGTGTTGAATACCCGGCCACAACACCATCACTATGGAGAATATGTACAGCAAAAATATGTTGTTAATTGATGATGCCATCCATGCAAGTGTACATGACATGCTGATTGAAATAATGAAGTACTGAAAAAAAAAAACTTGTTATTACACTTTTATCTAAAAAAAAAAACAGATCACTAAACTAAAAGGAATGTTTATGTTCCCATCCTACACTTTAAATATTGTACTGGTCCTATGTTTAAAAATTGTATCCTTTAGGTTACATATTTATCAAATAGTTAGCTTATTAGTTAAGGATAGAGACTTAAGGAAGTAATTAATAGCATGTATGTAAGAATATATGCTATTAATTTTAGGTAAAAGTAAGTAATATAAAATATAAATGCTATGTGATAAAATAGTATGTTTTTGGATTTACTACAGGTAAAATATTATAGTGAGATTCAGTACTGGAAGTATATATCTGTTATTTAAAGATATTAAAAATACATGTTGGATAATGGATTGCAAATCAATTGTCTAGCTATATCATATGCCACAGGTATTGAAAAATGAAATGTTAAATTGAAGTGTTTGATCAAAGACATTTGAGTCTTATTATCAAACTGATAAAGCTTATGTTTATTTCAAGTAATTAAGCACTTGTTTGAAATAGTATTTTTTATTAAATATACAGAATGGGATACTTCTTTGCATATTATTTTTAGAGATTCAATAAAAATTCGGAATTAATATCATTAATTAAAACAAATAATAATCAATTTATACCCCAACAACTACAAAAAGCGCTTAATCTAGTGAAATAAATACAAGCCTTATATACATTTTCAGAGGTGGTAGAGCATAACATCCTTTCACAGCTTTTGCTGCACTTTTACGGCCACGCTCGTCCGGGGAAGTAC
>JAOCPS010071036.1:0-16194 GCA_025505425.1 Graphium colonna | reverse complement strand
TAGTATTCACAAAAACATCTTATATCAAAACAGTACGTCTAACTATACATTTGCAATCAAAAATATTAAAAAGAGTGAGAAGAGTTAAAGTCGAATTACGATAATGTTGATTATGATTGCGCGTTGAAACACCGCAGTACACTCCTGCCCTTATGTCTGGGTGTTAAACGTCATTTATACTCTTTCAATAGAATCTTCCGTTTTACACATGGGGTTTATAGGGAAAAGTGAAATCTCCATACGTCAAAAATATCGTCAAAATCCTTAAAAGTAATGGCACAAAGTACAAGGAGTTTACGAATGCATAAACATTTCTAAACAAGTATTTATTCAAATATTAATTATATGCGTGGCTCAATAGTATTAATCGTTTGTTTCAATGATTTACAATTAATCGTACCACGTCGTAAAAGAGAAGTCATGGAATTTTGGTTACAGATTCAAATTAAACATTCATCTTTAACACTAGAACTAATTGTTAATATATTTAAAAACAGTTTTAAAATTTATTTTACTTATTTGTTCACTCTGTCATAATATCCGTTTTATTTAACTATATTTATTTTATTTTGCTTAATGTTGGTAAGTTGGCAAAATGATACCTAACTAAGGTTAGTACTGAGATAAAATATTGAACCCGTAAGGGGCAGTAGAAGAAAAATGTTAGTAACCCCTGTATTATATTATTGGTAATTATTAGATAGTGTTTTTTTTGTATTGATACCGTTACCGCTGTACGCAGCAACAATTAGACATAAAAAATATAGAAAATTGAATTAAAATTAAGATTTAATAATCAGAATTAAGATTATAAATTAATTAAGTTCAATTTTTCTGGTGGACCATACTATCATGTAAATTTTTAGTTACTCTTTTTTTTATTTATTAACTTTTTAGAATAACTTTATTTAATTTTGAGCCCAACTTTAATTTAATAGCAATATTATTTGCCAGCTGGCAACACAGGATTCTAGTGACAGTGTGCTGTGACAAATCTTCATTTTGTACTATTCATTTTACGGCGGCGCCACATTTTCAAAAGCAAATATTTTAATTTGAGTCTTAAATAAACATTTACAGCTTTTAAATTTAGTTTATATAATATCATTAATAACAAAATGTAAGTAACCATAATATTTGCTTATTGTTTTTTCTTCTGTCTTTACTTTTCTTGAAATGTCGATTTGGCGGTAATCGTACATATTATGTTAGTCGAGCAAACTTAATATTGTTACAATTTATATAGCGAATTCGGAGAGTATAATTTGTTTTCGTGCAGGTGAACTTTCCTTTCTTCGGCACGTGTTTTAATACGAGTATCTTAAGATGTCAAATTGACCGTTAAAATTCTTCCGAGTATAAAGACTGTTTTAAATTTTGCACCGGTCTTTAAATTTTTTTATTGTTTACGCGTTACTATTTCAAAAGGAGGCTTTAGGTAAAGTTTCCATTAACTAAACTAATAAATTAAATCATCATGAGATCAAAGTTATAATGTAATTGTTTAATTTATTCAAAAATCGTACATGTTAGTTTATACATATAGCTTTAAGACAATAACGTAATGAAATTATTGTTTTTAAGATGGGAGATGCACCAGAAGCACATACTTCAGCAAGTGAGCTACTTGCAGCTGGAAGGCGACATCTTGCAGTGAGAGATTACAACGCAGCGTCGGAAGCCCTCGCAAAAGCATGTGAACTTCTCGCTAAAGAACACGGTGACACAGCTGATGAATGTGCCGAAGCTTATTTATGGTAAAATACACAAACAATACTTTTTAACCGACTTCAAAAAATTAAGTTCTCAGTTTGAATGTTTCCATTTTTTTATATATGTTTCCTCGTATCTCCGCCATTTATGGTTCAGTTTAATTTTTTTAACTGAAAGGATCTTCTGAAAAACACAAAAATCGGTTCAGTAATTTGTTTTAAAAGAAATAATTGAAAGACATGTTCCCCAAAGAGTGAAGATGAAGTACTAAATTCAAAAGTCAGTTTTTGTAATATTTTGAGAAAATTATTTTGTCTACAATTTGTAACAAACTACATTAATTTTAACTTTCCTTTGTGGACATTGAAATTATTTGTGACAAAGGGTTTGAAAATAGAATATGAAATGAAAGTTGAAATTTTAAAACAAATATATTAGTACACTACAAATATTCACAGAAAATTAAGACTAATCACTGTTATAATGAATTTTTACTGCATATTTTATTAGTTATTTTGATTTAAGCAGGTTCTATTATATAAACATGAATTTTTCGCAATGGCTCATAAATGATAGTTTTGAGATAACAAACCTAAATAAAACAAAAACCCTTTGTGAAATCTGTTAAAAATTGAATCTTCCTTTTTTATTATATGGGTGAAAGTATATATGCATGTATGTTTGTTATCCAATCATCCAAAAATGGATGAATGAATTGAGATGTAATTTAACACATAGTTCATTAGATGGTTCAACATATACAGGATGACTGGTGAGGTACTTTCAATACTCGAAGATATGTGGGGATCCTATAGGAAGAAAAAATATATTATTAGAAATAAATATGGATTTACTTCTGAGCAAACATAATCTAAAGTGAAATAATATATTATACAATTTATGTTTATCTTAGCAGACATGACATGGAAGCGTACAAAGCGGTTTACCTGGAAAGGTTAGAGTTGAACATAAAAATAAATAAATATTTTTCATTTGATAGGTATGGCAAAGCTCTCCTCGGACTTTCAAGGGAAGAGAGTGGAGTCCTCGGGGATGGTGTTCCCGGAACAGGGAATGCTGACGAAGAAGAAGACGATGAAAATGAAGGTTAGATATGTAATTTATTTATTTAGTCTTTATTGTAAATTTTTGTATAACAAAAGATACAAAAGGCAGACTTAATACCTATAGGTATTTTTTGTCAGACAACCTATGGTGTGGTGAAATTATGTAGTAGACACAACAACAAAAAGGAAGAACTTCAGCTTGCTTTGTTTTTACATTTCAAAAATGTAGAATTCTTAATTTACTATATTATGATGTTAAGTGCAGTTGCTAGTCCTTGGCTTCAGCATTATGGTTTTGATTCCATCCCAAAGCAATTATTTTTATGGCCTACAGATATATGATCCTAATAGGGTGTTTGTGTTAGTGGGATTTTTGTCAAAATTACCCTCGTAACACAAGCTATATAGCTCATAGTTGAGGCAATTTTTTAAGAATTAAAATAGAATAGAATATATATTTTTTATATTTGCAAAAGTAAGGTGCAATATCAGGACTGACATTTAATGTGTTCACTGAATCTATCTATTCATAAGGTGTGCAAATATTATAATAACAAGTTAATACAATTTTATTTGAGTGCAAGTATTTAATTGCAAAAGAAGTTATGTAATATATCAATATGGGTAATTTTAATAAACTTGCACAAATAAAAAAACTATTTTACTAAGAAATGTCAAGAAATTTAGCATGAAATAAATTACAAACATTAGACTAATGCCGCCTTATGACAAAACATGGACTTCCGTAAGTACCGAGATTAAACAACATTCTAAACTTGATTAATTCTGGTATTTCAATCATAACACTATATATAGTACCAAAGATGGTTCCAGGATAAGAAAGAAACCTAGTTTTGTTATTAAAAAATCATTTTTCACTTGTTTAGAATGTTCTTAGTAATTTCGTTAGTTTGGTAATAAGGCAGATGGTAATTCATGAAATCATTAAGTCACATCAACCCAAAATAAAAATTATTCCATTTAGTCATATATAACATAAAGAAGGATTTTTAAAATATTTAAAAGATAATTGGTAAGTTTATAACTTATTTACAGACATACAATATTTTGTAATGCTATAATAACATTTACTAAAAAGCCATCGAGCTAGTTTACACTAAAATGTTTGGTCTTTTATTTCTTTTATCTCAGATAAAAGTAGGTTTTAAATCGGGATTGTTATATAAAGGCATTTTTGTTTATAAAAAATTGCAGAATTTTGGTAAATATAGTTTATTTTTCTGCAATAAATAGAACATATATTTTGTTATGTTCTAGATGAAGAAGAGGGAGATGAAGAACAAAATGGAGATGTGGAAACAGAGGCAGAGGCCAAACCCAATAAAGATGAAGAAAGTGCAGAACCTGTTGACAGTACGGAAGGGGAGGTAAAGAAGATTGAGGCCGAATCAACTACAAAGGAGGATGAACCAAGTAGCAGTGCATCAACAAGTAAACCTGTAAGTTTTTTTTTGTAAGATTTCTGGAAAAATAGATATATTATTTTCAAATATAATTATTTTATGATTAATATAGGTGTTTTGATATTATTTGCTGATTCTATTTAAGTGGCAGTTGAACTATTTTTGGGACAAACATTATTAGGTCACTGAAAATTTATTAGATTATTGATAAAATTATACCCTAATTATATTTTTTTTTTTGTGGAAAGGATAACAAATAAGCACCTGATTAAAATGATCCCATTGCCCATGGATACACAACATTCATAGATTTGCAAGTGCATTTTTAACCTGAAAAATTGGATGAATAAGTTTATTGGATGGATGGGATCTAGATTAAGAATGTGGATGGGAAAGGAGTGGGGAAAAACAACCAAAAGCCATGCACATTTTACATTATGCAGTCTTTTGTGTGAAGTTATTTTTTTAGACTTTAATAACAGACCCTATAATAAAATGAAATGTACTACTACTGAAATGTTCTACTTGCACAAGTCTTATTGACCAACTTCAATGAAAGAGGTTCTTGATTTATTTGTTTCTATTTTTTTTAATGTGTTTGGGCTTAATCCCATAATTTATGTACACAACATTTAATTTCTTTTTTCTGTTTAGAGGGAAATCGGAATCAGAAGTTTGTTTTTTAAAAATATTTCATGAAAATATACCTTCAAGGCATTTCTATATAGAAGTTTTAAGAAAAGATATATTTTACAATATTACTAGTTATCTGACCCATAAGGTGCTTTAGAATATAGTATTAATCATCAAAACACCTCTCTTCGTGCTTATGCATAAAATAATATACTCTCTCAAAATTTGCTACAATTAAGTCATAAAAATATGTTCTCCTGACCGAATTTGGGCCACAGTGGCCAATCTATTTATGTTGCCTGCCAATTGCACAGGAGATTTTATAGTGCACAAGTGTATGCATAGACCCAGGTGCACATTCTTTTCCCCTATGGGTTGGATATCCGAAACAACAGAGATTAAGCAAACAGTACTGACTTTATACATGTCTACCCGAAGCAGGGATCATCTTTCTTTTCTGGCAATCGGGTAATCATCAGCATTGCTCTAACCCAACTAACAGAACATAAAGTTATTGAACCTTATAATGCATAAAGTTAATGAATATGAGACTTAAAAAAGTGTAAAAACATTTTTTTTTAGAATTTAAAAAAACAATGCTGCCTTTACATAAGACATGCGCCTTGTGTTACAAGTGCAATTTACAAATGTACATTACACATAGATAAACACCCAGATCTGAAAGAACAATTTGTAGGTGAAACAAATATTGCTCCTGGTGGGAATCGAACCCACACTGCCTCTGTGGCCTAGCGGTATCTATATACTGGAGGTCAAGGGTTTGAATCCCGCTGGGGAACAATGACTTTTTGTTGTTGTTTTTTGGTTGGGTCAGGGCAATGTGTTTAACTGTCTGAAAAGCAAAATGATCCAAGTGTTGGATGGGCATGTAAAAAGTAAGCCCCGGTCATCATTAACACCTTTAAGTGTTGTTCAGTGCCTACAAATATCCATCAAGATATCAGTGCCTACAAATATCCTGACATTAATCCATCCTTTTAATTCAGTTTATCCTTTGGGGTTGGGGAGGTTGGATGCCAGTCTCTCTGTAATTTGGGGAAAAAAGGTGAGAATGATGTATGGGAATCGAACCCACGACCTGCGCCGCAATAGCCGCACAGCACGAACTGATCATTAATTTGTGTGATTTCCAATTGTGTTCTTCATTAATCATCTTCTAGGGAACTTCAAATGGGGATGCAATAGATGAGTCTCTGGCGAACCTGGATAATGAAGATGACGTTGACAACCTCCAACTGGCTTGGGAGATGCTCGGTGAGTGGTACCAAATTCACAAATAGATAAGAAATATCTTTTTAAAAAAACTCATTGTTCTTCTTCTTCTTTTTTTAATAATGGTCTGTCAACATTGAATGAAGCAGCTATTAAGTAGTAAAGATTGCTGGTAAGAGTGGGTTTTGTATGATAAGTGGACAAACCCATTTCATGTTTCCAATTTATTTACAAATACAGAACATCAATAAAGCATTAAAGATTGGAATTATAGAATGATATAATAAAACATTTTATAATTTCTATTTTTAATGCTTGGAAAGAGGACAGGATTTGGAAAGAGTTAAGGTTAGCAATATTGATGGGCCTGGGAATGTTAGAGAAAAGAATGTCATAAAAGAGGACTGTAAGGTTTGGATAGGAGAAAAATAAATGGTCATGATTAAGAATACTTTATATACATTTTAAATACCAAACTAAAAGTTAAATTGGATTTATATTATTTAGATAAGAATTGTTTTCCTATGAATTAATATAGTTTGCAAAATAATGTTTGCTAGGTCAATTAGTAACTGCATAAAAATTTAAATCTAACTTAACTCTGACTGAAAGCACTTCTTGTATGGAAGTGATGTAAAAAAAATTATAAGTAATTGTCGTACTTTTACTGTTCCTCAAAAAAATGTATATATTTTCATTTATGAACGAATTTTTTAACTTTTTCTTTAACGAAATTGGCTCTATGAATTTTCAGAAATTCTCGAATATTAAATGAAAGCTCACTTCTAAAGTGTTTGAAGTTGGTTGTTTCTTTTTTGTGTGAAATAATTTGTTTAATTTTTTTTGCTTGAATATTGGATTCATTGAATATTTGACGATGTTTTTAAAATTAGCACAGTGTGGAACAAAACATAAACTATGTCTTCACTTATAATTGGCATGTATATGAAAACTATTTTAGAAATTGATAAAGAATAAAATAAATTTATACAATATCTTGTGAGAGACAGATGTCTAAAACAGATTTTTAATAAAAAAAAGTTGTAATACAAGTCACCAGCCCTTACCTACATGGCTAAATTATATGTTTAAGGCTTTGTTTATAAATAATGGATTACAGTAATAATAAAACAAAAAACAATATACAAAAGAAAGAAACAGAATATTTTCAACACGTGTACTGTCGGTGGATGTTTTGGCCCGAATAAAGACGCGACGCTCGTCCGCAGAGCTGGCGCGGGGCATCCTGCAGCGGCGCGGCGGCGGCGGCGCCTTGGCCGACGCGCTGCTGGCGCTGGGCGAGGTGGCGCTCGAGAGCGAGACCTACGACAAGGCCGTCGACGACATGAGTGAGCCTACTACCACCTACGGCCAATGCCCAAATGTAGCATCGAGATCGAAATTATGTAGTACTTAATTAAATAACAAAGAACTTTTGTACAACTTAATATAATAAGGTTTAGTCTCTAAAAAAATTTTGAACTTGACCCAACATGTTACGGAATGCCATATAAAATGGGCATTGTTCTTTTACTTTGGATTACTAAAATATTTTGAGTTGTACCATATATATCACCACATCAATTATTAAAGTAATTAGGACAAAAGGGACTTTAAAATGATTGACATTTTTTAAATAACACATGTCCTTATGCGAGACTAATAGCATACTCTTCAACTCATAGTAACATAGTTTCTACTGGTTCGATTGCCACACAGTAGTTCTCATGAGAGTATTTACAGCGAAACTTCATCATTCAAAAGTCAAAAACATGGTAGGCTGTCTCGTCGAGTCGTCGAACATGTATGAACCACGTGGTGGCGTCATCACGCAGTCAGCTAAATAAATAACTAATTAATCAATAATATTTGTGAAGTTTCCTTATAAAGTGTTATTGAATTACTAAGCTATCAGCATAATAAAAATTACTATGATGACTTTACACTTTATACAAATCCCACCGAACTTGTATTCCTATATAAAAAGTCCTCCTGATCGTATTACGGCCACGGCGGCCAATCTACTCTGAAATCGGCCAAAAGTGTACTCGCAGCCACATGTGCACTCTGTATTTTTTTTACTCTAACAATTCGATGGGATAGAAATCTGACACAAAGGGAAAGAGATCAGGCGCAGGACTGACATGCCCATCCCATGTATTGATCATCTTTAGTTTCAGACAATCTCGTTATCTATCCGCATTGCTCAAACCAAGCCAAGAAACAACACAAAGATATTGTTCCCCAGCGGGATTCGAACTAACGATCTCCAGTTTACAAAACAAGGGCTCATTCCTAGGTTACGGAGGCGATCCTATATATAGTTTCTAAATAACTATAAATATCATGATGAAAGTAGCCAATTTATATTAATTTCAATACTTATTGTAAAATTTATCTTTTACAGTGAGCTGTTTAGAAATCCAAAAGGAGCTATATCCAAGTGACGACAGGCGTATTGCTGAAACCCATTATCAAATAGGTAAGTAAGTTTTGTTTTTGAGACTTACGCGAATATTAGACATTTTTAAATTAAACAACTTTACGGATGTTATCGCGGTTTATTTTAAATTCTATCACCTGACGTTGCGAAACCGTTTACAGCGTTCTTGGTCACGGGTAGGACAGATGTTTGAAGTCCTGGCGTTTCTTGTCAATCCCGCATAGCTTGAATATTATTTTTTAGTCCGATCTACGCAGTAACTACTTACTACCTAAAGATACAATAAGTAGTGTTATAATACATAACCTAGAGATACAATAAGTATGAATGAATGATCCTCAAACAAAAATCAATTTAACCCAACAAATATTTCATAAACGCTCTTCCTGAACAGACCTATATCCCAAACAGTCAGTGAAGAACACCTATTATCACAAACAAAACACCATGATGCAATAGGTTAACCAAATTGGAATGACAAATAGAGACAGGCGCAGATGTAAATAGAGAATTTTCATAAAAATTCCTAAACCTCCGCCAATATTTGTGAACAAGTAGAAAACTTGAAACCTCTGCAAATGCTGTTAGATGAACACGCTTCAGAAAACTACGAATTAAAGGTTCTAAATGACAATAGAGTTAAAATTCAAACTGAAACACCAGAAACATTTAAATATATAGTGAAAGAATTAGAAAGTAAAACAACTTAGTTCTATACATACAGACAAGAACACTCATTTAAAGTAGTTTTAAAAAAAATGTACTCATTGACAGACATCCAAGATATAATTTTTTAGCCTTAAAAGAGATTGGACATGTCACAGGAAATATATGGAATTTCAAATAAAGAGTTGCAAAAAAGCTTATCATATGTTTTATCGTTCAGGTAGAAACAAAAAGCAATAATAAATCAACTATACAAATTTACTTTTGTTTTGTTTTTTGTTTGTTATGGTGACAGTCACATAATGGCTGGTATACTTTTGCGATATTATTCTACTTTAGTCATTTAAAACACTATAAGTAATTTGCGCAATATTTAGGATAAATATTTACAATTCCTAAAACCAAAAAGTAGTTCACAAAAATACTTTTGTAAACTAATTAAGATAAAAAATAAAAATATACTTCTTCATACCTTTTTCTACCATCGCCACAGTTGTAGCTAAAAATTCAGATAGGTCGAGATGAAAAAATATATTGAGTTTTAAGACAAATATAAGGCAGCTTTATTATATAACAGTTTACTTTTTGATTGGAGTCAAAATATTCGTTAGTTATTGAATAATCGTAAATTTTGTAAAGCTCTGCAATAGAATTAAAAACGCCACCATTACGCGTACTGAGTTTAAGGGTGTTAAGATTGACAGGAGCCGTTCTACTCGAAGGGTTAACATCTCAAAGTATAAAATGTATAATATAATGCATCCCTATGGCACAACACACAGTGGCTCTACTATATTCATCAAGGAGAAGCTGAGACTACACTAACATAGTAGTAGATGATCCCACTGGTCATTTGCTATTTTCTGCCATTTATATCCCACCAAAACACAATATGAAAACGGAGAATTACAACCATTTCTTTAAAAGCTTAGGCCCCCGTTTTATTGCTGAAGGAGATTACAGCTCAAAACACTTGGAAGGTGGATCAAGACTCACTATTGTAAAGGGACTCAACTCCTGAAAACAGAACCCTCCAACTAAATGTACATTCATCCGGAAAACCAACATATTGGCCGTCTAATATCTGCAGAAGACCTGACCTTGTAGACTTTATAGTCGGTAAAGGTTTTCCCACCCAATTCCTGTTTTGAACTGACTTCTGATCACTCTCCAGTTGTAGTACAAATAAGGTGCGATGTCAAGGAAATAAATAATAGATGCAAACTGCACACTAAAAACACAAACTGGTTTTATTTCCGAAACCTTGTTACGAACTCCTTGGATTGTCAAATACCACTAAAATTCGGAAGAGGATATTACGAAACCTGTAGAATACTTTAACGAAACCATTCAAGTTGCTGTATGGGCCGCTACACCAGATGAAACAGTAAAAAGTTCTAACGCTGAGCCCGCAAATTATGGCAAATAACGAAGTATGCCGAACACAAAACAACTTTTAATGGATTAGCAAAAGAGCTAAAGAAAATGCTAGATGTGTACAGAAATAATGGTGTGAAAAACTTAGATGCATCCATGGTTACCGATTATTCTCTATGGAAGGCGACAAAAGGGATCAAAAGACCCATAATACATCGTTCACCTATTTAAAAATCGGCTAAAGCTTTCGAAACGGCTTAAACTTCTTACACATCCACTAAAATTAAAGTAGTCTCATCAGTGCTGCATCAAACCCACCAGCTAGATATCCCAATCAAAAAAATAACTAAATCTGAAATAGAAGATGCCATTAAAATTAACCATTCATAAGGCTCCAGGTTATAATCTCATAACGCCTAAAGTCCTTAAAAAAATACCAGAAATAGGGTATAAGTTCCTCACCCAAGTTTATAGTGCATGCATCTGATACCACCATAGTGGAAGGTTGCTAATATTGTTCTAATCCCAAAACCTGACAAAGACCCATCGGAAGTAAATTTCTACCGCCCCATCAATATTCTTCCAGTCGCCTCAAAAGTCTTGGAAATCCCTTTTCTAAACCGCATTCTTCCAGAGAAAGCACCTTCCAAACTCATACCAGACCACCAATTGGACTTTCGTCAGAGTCATGGAACTATCGAGCAGGTTCACAAGGCTGGTAGAAAAAATGAACAAATCATTTGCAAAATCACACTGCTTCTCAAATCTTACTGCTCTGCTGCATTTCTGAACATCTCGTAAGCATTTGATCGTGTCTGGCATGATGGAATTTTATACAATATACACATAACTTACCAGCGAACTACTACTTATTCATGCGAGTCTATGTCTATGCGAAAGATATTTCTATGTTAGTTTTGGTGACAGGGCCCAACACTATACCTTATACACACTTCAGACCTATCAAACACACCCGGTGTACTTACTGAAACCTTTGTAGATGATACTGCAGTACTTGCAGTCGACAAAACTGCTGCTGGCGCCTCAGCAAAGTTGAAAAACAATTTAAATGAAATTTCGAAATGGTTAACAGATTGGAGAATGAAAAGTAATGAATCTAAATCAATTCACGTCACCTTTACTCTGAGATGAGAAACCTTATACCATACCGCCCATAAGTAAAATTAAACCAAATAAAAATACCACAGTCAGACATAATGACTGATTAAACATTATTTGAAACAAAAAAAATATACAAACATAACTAAAGTTACTAAACCCAACTACAGGTTTGTCTAGACACTATAAGCAATGTCGTAAAAAGCAATTTTTTTGATAAGATTATATGACTTCCAGCCTTTAATTGCCATCAATGTAACTGGTATGTTGCATAGATTTTGGAGGACAAATCTTATATTCAGGCTTTAGAAAATAGTGATCAAATTATAATTTAATATACATATTTACATTAATCTGATCTGATAAAAAAAACTGATATTCAGGTAATATTTGGTTAGATTAGAAGCCGACCCCAAGTCATTTGGGATTAAGCCTAGAAGATATTAAAACTAGGGTATTACAAATTGGTGACACTTCTAAGCTTAGGTGACAGAAAGTATTGTTTACTGTCAATAATATATGTAATACTTTATAATTTTACATAGATAAATATACAAAATTATAATTCTTTTTTTTTGCCACATTGCTTGTATTAACTTTTTAAGTAAAAGTTTTATTGTTAGTGTAACAATGTTGAGTCATATTGTATAGTTTTTGGTTTATTCATATAACATTTTAATTAATTCATTTAGTAGGTATGTTATAGTTTATTTTCTCTCTTAAAGATCCCTGGTTATTCCATTCTAAGCAATTAAATAATTAAAAGTTAAAGTGGTGTAGTTTACAACCGCCGATATTGACTTAGATTATATTGGTCAGTTTAAATGATGACTGTTTGCCTAATATGACAGATGATCGTTCCCGCAGTTGATAAAACGTTCGGTGCTGCTTCGCGGGTTATGGGTTCGATTCCCACACGATAGCGAGTATTTGTATGACTTACAAATAGCTGCTTCTTATCTGAATGTTTGTCTTTGTGTTATTTATGTTTGTAAAAGGCCCTTGTAACTCATGACTTGCTTTTAAATTTAGCTTAAATTTAAATTGATATCTAGACAATGAATCTATCATCAAAATATTATTTACTAAATGAATCTAGGAATAACCAAATAACATGAATGAAGACTGCACCTAGCCATTTAATAATTTAAATAAAAATATTTTTGTGAAAGGCCCTTGTAACTTATGACTTGCTTTTAAATTTAGCTTAAATTTAAATTCATATCTAGACAATGCATCTATCATCAAAATATTTACTAAATGAATCTGGGAAGAACCAAATAACATAAATGAAGACTGCGCTTAGCCATTTAAATTAGCAGTGTCATAGATATGTTTTAGATCAGTTTTTCGTAAAGGATTTATTATTTATACCCAAAATTATGCAACTCCTTATCATAGTTATCTACATTTCCGTTACATTTTTTTAGTACCAGAGTGACGGGATTGTACCCTCGACCGCGTGATCGGATATCCGTATCGCAATCTATTTAGCTGCTTAAAAGTGCATTTTAAACAATTGCAGGTTTGGCCAACTCTCTCGCGTCCAACTTTGAGGACGCCATCACGCACTTCAAGAACGCGGCAAACATCCTTGAAACTAGGATCAAGAGTCTGGAGAAGGTGGCTTCTTCAGAGGATACCACCGTAAAGAAGCATGCTTCCGATACTCCATATTCTGCGGAAGGGGAAGTAAAGGAATTAAAGGAACTGCTGCCTGAAATCCATGAGAAGATCCAGGACATGATGGACTACAAGGCGGAGGTAAGGCCCTGTGACTGCTTAGAGGACACGAGGAAGAGACTTAGGGATCTCATTCTCAAAGAAAGGACACGTTCTGAAGTGCAAATGTAGTTTACCTTTTGAATTCCAATTAATAAAGAATAATTTGCTTTTAACATTTGGTAAGTCTCTTTACAAAATCAGTATTAATTTGATGTAAATTTAACCAAGTGATCTAAAACTGAAAGAAAAGGAATGCTGCACAGTTTCTTAGAACATTCACATGTTATACAATATTTGGTAACGAATTTTACAAAAACAGTATTGATTTAATACTCTTTATGTCACAAAGATATCTCAAACTTAAAGAAAACGAATGCTGGTCAATAGAAGTGCTGATGTAGCTTCCCTATTGAGAGATATCAATTGATAAGACTGCCTTAACTCACATTAGAAACTTAATCAGTATTAATTATATGCTTATTATGTGCATTTACCTAAACATAAGTCATGCCTACTCTTAATATAGTAACCATATAAAGACAATTCTGGAAGAAAGGAAACTGCACAGTTGACGCTCAGATGTAGCTTCCCTTTTAAATTCTGCTTTTAGTATTTGGTAACACTTACAAAATCAGTATTAATTTGCTTTTTATGTAACTAAGAGACCCTATTCGGAGAAAAAGGAAATAATGCACAGTTGAAATGTTGATGAAGCTCTTTCAAATTCAGAGATGATAAAACTTTATGAAATCACTATTAATTTGATATTTTGTGTGCCTTTCTAAGTAGTGCCTTTTCTTTATATAAGGTAATAATAATCATTGAATTGTGTATTATTGTGAAAATCAATGTGATAAATCGTTTCCTAAATTTTGTTGGGATTGTACATTATGCAAATCTACCCATTTGATAATGTTTTTTTTTTATTATTAAAATAAGTCATTAAGTGTTTTGCAAATTTTGTGATTTTTCTGAACGAAATAGTCGGAAATAATAATAAGTTTTAGACCACCAGTGATAGATAACTGACTGTGTTTTCTTAGATCTCGAATTGCATTTAAAGTGCCAATAGATTGTAAGTTTCCCGTTAGAATATAAGATGTATTTTGTCTTTTTATTAGGTGAATACCACAGGGCCATTTTTGTATTATGATGTATACCTTTTTTAATAAAACGAGCAAAAGTTTGAATGTGTTTCATTTATTACCACCTAATACAACAATGGCCGTGTGGATGTCCCGGCTTCATTGCTATACACAGGGTGACCTGGTAAGTCACTAAGAATGTTAAAGAAGAGAACTCGGTACTTGATTGTCATCATATCTATCTATTAAAATTAGTGGCAGTGCTCGAACAAATTTTCAAATAAACGGGTAAATCATGGACACAATGCCGGCGGCGAACAGATGGCCAGCTGGCCCAGTTCATTGACCCGAAACGGCACGGCTCGCGCTACGTCCGCTGGGATACATATGGCTTTCGCATGGATCATTTCACTTTAATTCAATTTATAAAGGATAATGAATTCTCGTTTTTGTATGGCATACCATACCATTTTGCATCAAGTTCAAACTTTTTTTAGATACTAAATTTACTATATTAACTACTACAGAAGTTCTTTTCGTAAAGAAAAAAAGGAGATATTTGATAAAGTCGGAAAGTCGATGCATAGAAAATAATTTCTATTGCATTCTACGTCTCTGACAGGGTTGGAAAAAAAACTGTTTTTTTTGCAACCCTGATGACAGATAGTGTAAACGTCTTGCATGTTGAAAAATCAAGTCCATGAAGCGTAATATCGTAATAAATTATGAAAATAATTACTATATAATTTTGATTTTGATGCATGAGAATTTTTGGTACTGCTTTTGGGCATTGTCCTTTGCAATTTCATAATATAGCTGAGGTGGTACAACTTAGAGATATAAACCATTAGACTTGGCTAGGGCACAGCAAAATTTAATACTTCAAACTAAATATTCAAATAATTTAAAGCGCCGATAGCCTAATGGTTAAGGATTCGAACATCAATCGCGTGGTAGAGGATGCGAAATCCGCCATTCGACTATTGTGAATATCCTATCACTAGCTTAGAGCTTACTTGAAATGGCTTAGAAATATTAGTAGTTTCAAATAATTACTAATTAAATTTCAGACAATATCACTAGATGACGATAAATTAACATATCGACTGGTCTAAGTTTGCAACAAATTATGTTCAATATAATTTTGAATAAGAACGAAAAATCCATACATTTGCTACATTTAATTTAAATGTACATAATTTTAAATTAAGGGTTTTCTCGTTACATATGTACAAGGATTAGTGGGATTATTTCATTATTGTAATAAGGTTAGGTCTATTGTTTTGTTTTGTTTTTGTTTTAATAAATATATACTAATATGAAGGTGACGAATAAGAAGAGGTAATGGTACGAATTGACAATTTATTTAAGTGTTGGATAGCCCATTTAACGGGGCAGCTTTTAAGCTAAACAACATCCCGGTGTGGTCAATAAGTGCGTAATAGCGATGTACAATGTTGCTAAGACGAGAAAAAATTACGCGAATGAAAATAGAAGGGGCAACACATGTGTATATAGAAATGAGTAGGAGAAATCATATAGATAGATCATAGAGGAATATAATAATTATAATGAATAAGAAGCGTGGTGGGAGGGGCTTTTTAAGCGCCCTCACTATGCATAATCGCGAAATGTGCAGTCTCCGTAATTATTTCTTGACGAAATCGGATGAGGCATTCTACGCAGACGTCATTCAGAGTGACAAAGGA
>JAOCPS010070929.1:0-16197 GCA_025505425.1 Graphium colonna | reverse complement strand
CTGTTCAAGGGAATTTCTGTACGCCATCGTTACCATCTTTGCACAGCGGGAATGACTCGCTGGCCCATACCGCAAAATAGAAAGCCGATCTTCTGTGCACTCTTTTTGCGTCAAACTCTTCTTTGGGTGATAGGAGGAATACGCCGCCGACCATCCAGCTGTGTCAGAATTCAATGCGGGAGGTCCGCTTCTACTTGAGTACAGTGCGGAAAGCACTTTTTTCCCCTAGACATCCATAAGTCGAGTGGGCCCGATGGTATTCCTGTGATTGTGCTGAGGACGTGCGCTCCAGAGTTGGCACCGGTTTTAACGCGTCTTTTTCGGCACTCTTACTCATCAGGCGTGGCGCCGTTATCTTGGAAAACTGCTTTAGTGCACCCGATCTAATAAAAAGGCGGTCGCTCGGATCCGCCCAACTACAGGCCGGATTATTACTTCCTTGTTCTCCAAAATTATGAAGTCAATTATTGACACCCAACTCCTAAATTAACTAAAAATCACCAGCTAATCAATGACTGACAATACAGATTTCGCACAAGTCAGTCAGCTGGTAATTTACTTGTCACTTGACCCATCGATCGGCGGAAGCGATTGAGAGCAAGGGGGAGGACCTAGTAGTTAGTTTGGACGTAGTGCAACCCTTCGATCGGGTATGTCGGTGGGAATGCTCTGATATTAAGCCTGTGAATGCTGATGTCCCACAAGGCTGCGTGCTATCTCTCACGCTGTTTCTTCTGCATATTAATGAATTGTTGCGCATCAGTAACTTTCATTAATATACAGATGCATTCATGCAAATACAGTACTGTTGACACCTTGTATATTAGCCGGGCAAATATTTCTCAGGGCCTTGTCGACGAGTGCTGGAACAAAATTGTGTCTGAAGTCGAGACATTCGATTAAATTTAGTCTAATTTAACCCACAGAAGACACTAGTTTGACCCTTTCTCGTGTCTGCTCAGTTCACAGACACTTCCCTGGTATCCACAGCATCGATCAGAATTCTCGGCGTTGACATATCGAGTCACGTCAACCTAAGCAGAACGAGGCAGTATATCCGGCCGTTCCACCTTATGCAACTGTATAAAGCACAAAATCAACCACTAATGGAATACTGCTCTCATCTCTGGGCTGAAGCACCTCAATACCAACTCTTTTCAGTCGGCTTGATACCTTAGCTCTGCGAAGGGACGTCTCGCGTCTCTTTGCGTCCTCTACCGTATTCACCACGGAGAGTGTTTCGAAGAATTGGTCGGATTAATACCTGCCGCTCCTTTTGCTCATTGCACTACGTGACAAACCATCCAACACCATCAACACTACTTTGATGGTTGGCAGTCCACAACCGTGCGATTTCACCGTAATTTCCTACCATGCAGGACTTCCTTGTAGAATGAATTGACTACGGGTATTTCGGGACCGATACGAGTTAGGGGCCTTCAAAAAACAAACGTACTCCTATCCCAAAGGTCGGCAACGTTTTCGTAACTCCTCGGGTATTGTGGCAGTCCATGGGCGGCGGTGATCACTTAACATCACGTGAGCCGTATGCTCGTTTGCCTCCATCACCATAAAAAAAGGGGTTTATGAAAACTAACACGATTTTGCCAGAAAGAAAATAAGCAAATGGTTTGGGTAGAACAACCTAAATCATTTGCTTAATTTTTTACTTTAATTGAAAAATGTTGATGAACAGATATATTATCAAACGTTGGAAATCACCCAAACTCTGCCATTTTACGGATATGTACTGTATAAGATATTATACGTAAATTTAACAGACCCTCATACTACTTACGTCTTTATAGTTTTATTTTTCTGTATATCTGGTTCAAATTGAAAAAAGCCCTTCGTTTAAGTCTACGAACACTAGTTGCTCGCTGGACAAAGATTTTTTTTTAATATATCACATTTAAATTGATTAACTTGGAGGAAAGCTGGGCTTCAACAAAACTGCGGTTGCAAATTGAGTCAGATCATTTACGTTAAAATAAAAACATATAAGTATAATTATACACCAAATTGAAACTGTACTAGCTGTTTTACGAGCCATAAGAGAACACGTTTAAGATTTTAATTAACCATACTATTTGTCCCCAATCCCTACTCTCCACTGCGTTTTCAATTACTGGCAAGGTAAACGCAACTGTTCGGATGTGGATTCCCGCATCAGTTGATCATTTACACCGTCTGCTTGCTTGTCAATATATATCTTAAAACAATGTCTTAATAGTTATACTCCTTTTTGGGTTCTGACAACATCCAACAGCTGTATGTACAGTGTTGCTCTTTATGTGGTAGCCACCAGGTTTTTTATTAGCTAAGCTATAAACAATTTCAGAGTTTTATTGATATGCAATAATTAATAAAAACCTTTATTAGATATATTTATTTATTAGATACATGCCTCTGGTATTATACGATTATAAAAAATGAAACTGTAGGAGAACTACGGTGCATGTGCAAATAAGAGAAACGAATTGAAGAGGAAGCGTAGCATCTACTACAAAGATTCCCCATACATTGAAGCGCTGGAAGGCCGTCAAGCACTCGTGTTGCATTTGCCTACAGAAATTTTGACTTTCAGCTACAAAATTATTTTAATATTAATTTTACTTTGGGAAAAAAACACAACGTGTTAGTCGTGAAAAAATTAGTATTTTTTAAAAAATGGTAATTTGTCAAAATAGCTAGACAGCTTATAAAGCACACTACTATCATAATGTTAAATAAATAAATCCTAAACCAAAAATAAGTTTTGTTTTCTTACATACCGGAGTAATTGTAATAATTCGTTATATATGAACAGGTAACGAAAGTATTTATAATATTATTGTAAAGGTTCTCGCATCCGATGCTTAATACTGTTATTTGAATTAAGTTTTTAACCACCCAGATAATTGTGAATCCCAATCTGCTTCGATAATCGGATAACTAAAACATAAAGCGTTTAATGAATAAAGTTATTTGAACAAATTTTGCATAAGTAGTCAGTAATTAAAATCATAAACTTTTTACTTTTATTTTCACTTACAACGATAACGTTTCTGATACTAATCAAAGTTTCTAGAAAAGTAACAACCAAATAGCAGAAAAGCTGAAATCAGACATATTATTTAGTAATTCAATTTTTACAACAAAAATAATTGAATACATGTACAACTTACTGGAAATATTAGAATGCTTTGATATATTTTATAAACTTGTACTACATCTGTAAAAACTTGTTTCGCATTTCTACAGCAATGTGATCCATCGGCGTCGTGCTCCCCCAAATAGCGGTTTCCAGTAAGAATCGACTTTTGTAACTCAGAAATCCAGATTGTGACAACATTTTTAAGCAACGCCAATAAGCATGTCAAATAAATTAGACACGAATCTATTGCAAGTATAACATAAAGCCTCAAAAAGTGATAGAAATCAAACGTATTGGTAAAATAATAAAAAAATATATTAACAATGTAAAAACCGTAAAGAGCACCAATATTACACCAATTCACGGCAACAATGCTTCTATACGAGTCGTTGAGGAAGCCGATGGAATTTTGTATCTTTTGCATCTTTAAGATGATTTCAGTATGCTTAGTACTTTGAAATACGCCGGCTAAGGCGTTACAAGAAAACCCAAGGAAGAAAATAGGAGGGTCGGCGATATAATGATCAAAAAATATTTTATTATGCCCGATACTTTCAATGAAAATTTTGTAGGAAAACTTACAATACGAGAAGTAAATACAAAAACATGCTAAAACAGATACAAGCTTAATACAAAAACTGTTGCTTGTGATGAAACCACGATTAATTGTGTACTTTGGAGTCACTGTGACATACTGCAAGAAATGCAAAGGAAATATTAGTTTTTCATGGGTGCATTAAGCAAATTGTCACATTCTTCGCGATGTCGAATGTAAGTGACGTTAGAGAATCCTTTAAATATAGACTTAGGATTCTTTAGAAAACGTAATGGTGACATTATTTATATTAAATATATGAGTGTTATTAAGTACACACAACCTCCTAGTGACTTTGTAAGTCACTTATTGGAATTTATTAATTTTGGTTAGAGGCGGTATAATATTTTATTTGATTCAGGTTCGAGATAACATTGTAATGTTTTCATGTTTATTAATTCTGATTAGAATTAATATACAAATGTAGAACTTCAATTAGAGTATCGCATAATTTTAGGTTTTAGCTTATATTAGTAATGCACTGTACATTTGTAAACGAATTACAATTAAACAAATCTCTAGGAAATTTATTACTTCCTTAATCGTAATTACTTACACAGGCTGACTGATGAGTCACCATCAATGTTCGAGGACTTTATATGTGAAGATCATATGATGAATACAAATATTATTTAAAGTAAATATTAATTTAGCACGGCGTTAACGTAATCGAAAATTAAACAAATACTGACGCATGTTCAACGGACACGGCTTGGGTGGGAAGAGTGCGCGGGGCTTGGACGGTCGGCAATCGATGTCGTACGCACAGCGGATCAGGTGCTCCGCCGAAAATTTATTTATTTGAAAATTTCAGTTAAAACTACGCCCCTAATTTTATTTATACGTTGTTTTGTTTCACCGAAATATCACCGAAAATAGCATCATTTTGGACTGAATTAAAAACGACGTAAAAGCGCGACGTTTGTTCACCGCAACGATTTCGTTGTTCACTTTGTGTTCAGTTGTTGCGTATACAAAAGCCGCATTTTTAGTGATTTTAGGATCATGGATGAGTATCTCGGTCAGAGTCAAGGACTAAAATTTGGTCCAGTCATATCTTGTGACTTGCAAAGCTTTTATAATAGAGGTCTTTCTCGTGAAAAGCAGAGAAGTTAATGAGCTTAGATCAATAATACCTTCCAAATAGATTACCGGTCAAGGCATGAAAAACGGCCGACCAAATAACAACTTTTAATACGTCGTTTGAATTTCCTATATAAAGGCTATATAAGCGAAAATGACAAACAAAACAAAACTAGGCCAGTTGAATAACTACGTATTTGGTACGGCTAAAACAAATGTATGCAGTATTTAATAGACGAAGGCAAACGAGCAGACGGCTTACCATCAGTAAGTGACAATGGACTCCCGCAACACAAGAGGTAATTGTAACTTACCAATGTTTGTGCCTAGAAGATGGTTAAAACTTAAATGTATGCTAACATTATAACACCAATAAAAAGCAAAACATTTTTATACATCATTTATCTTTTTTTCTGAATGTATGTTTGTACGCGCATCACACAAGAACTGCTGCGTAAAGTCGGATTGCGGTTCATAGTTGTATTGATACAGCATGTCTGACTCAAAATCTGTTATACCTTTCATATTAATACATAGAAATACGCTTACAAGCCGAAGGAATAAAAATAATGGCTTTTGGGTCCAGGTGTCGGATTAATTTTATAGTTTAAGAAAAAAATATCTAAAAGTTGCGAGTATTTATCAAAAATACGCCATGGACACTCCATCATACTGCATGTCTATTAGTTTCTTTATATTTTTACACTAAGAGCTATGCATATTTAGTAGACAATTTTTCAGTATTTTTATTTTCTTCTAAATTCTTCACACAGTTTTTAGCCTTAAAGATGGATAGTAATTATGGTAGGTCTCGATAGGTGGCGTTATAATCAATCATTTTTACTGATTGAAACTCGAAGTCAATTTAAGTGAGCGCCTGCAATGTAATTAATAATTCCACGAGATGGCGTGAAGAGGTTTTTAAAGTTTTAAAACCCGAGATATAACTAGTAACACCTGTCTAATAAATAAATAATAAACGATCGTACATAAATTAATCACACTAAACTTAAACAAAACATTTAAATATAATTATTGAACTCAGTAAAAATCAATTAGGAAACGATAAAAAGAAATATCAAAATCGTTGCCAACGTGTGAATAACAAGAAATACTAATTTTATATGTTTTTTAGAAGTCACTGGCTTTAATATTTAAGAATTTTAAAAAGATTATATTTACAGTACATACAGATGTTTCAATTCATTTTGGCAAATGGCTGTATGCGAGCATAAAGCTATATAAATACAGTAACTGCGTGTGCGTGACAAAATGTACAGTCACATACACAATATAATAATGTTTTTCACAAAGAAATGTTATCCGAAGCGAAAGAAAAAATAAGAAACCATAAATATATACTAATATTATAAAGTTGAAGTGTTTGTTTGTTGGGTTGATTGAACGCGCTAATCAGAAAAACAACTAGTCCGAATTCAAAAGTGTTAGTGTTGGATAGATCTATCGAGGCAAAACATCACGCAATAACCAATAGGAGCGGAGCGTCAATGAAAAACGAAGAAAATTGTTCCTGATGAAACCGCTGGTAGGACCTTGTAAATTCATATGAATCGTACATATTTCCCCGTGTCACTCTATAAAATCTTATCCCATATATAACATATAGATAATAAGCCCCTTTTCACATTTTAACGATTAAATTACTGCCAATTTTTATTCAATATTAAGAAAGCCAATATGTTTTATAAAATATACAAAATATTTTCTGTGGCAGTTGAAGAACTTTTATACCATATTACAAATGTAATTTTTTAACAAACTAGCTTACCAATTATCTTTAATTTAAAATTTTGTCATAAGCGATATAAACACTCGGTAATCGACATAAAGACAATGTTCATTGTATGTCATATGTATATACCAATTTTGTTTGATTAACCATTTTTGCATTTCTATTTGCATATAATTCTAATTTGTGGTATAATATTTGTGTTACTCCTTATTCCCACAAGTAAGTGTTGTTCGGACAACGCCTGACGCATCACTGCCACACAAATCGAACTTGCGCATTTACAGGCATACGCACACATAGAGCCATGTGCCGAGATGAGTTGAAGTATCTGTATGGGGTGGCTTATTTCGAAGAGCATCAGTGTCCATGAAGGACAGCTATCGTTTAACATCATGTAAATAATCCACGGCTTCGATAACAGTTTTCTTGCAAACAAATTAAAAAGCACTCTTGACAATATAGTAATTCTTGCTGTTTAGTTCAAATTGAATAACGGCTGAGCAAGTTTAGTTACGCGCGCTTTTTATATAAATTACTTTTTCATTACTATTTTAGGGTGTTGGTTATAAAAAATGCAGTAAAGGAAAAGTAACAGCATATTTTCAAATTTTGCCACTGCAGGGCAGCGGGTTCCTCTACAGTCATAGACAGTGTAAGATATATCTACCACGCAGCCCAAGTTCGGATTAGCGGATTTCACATTAGTTAGAAAATTAATCGATATGCAGGTTTCCTCACGGCGATGACCACCGAGCACGTGGTAGATCAGCACTTACAATTGCAGTTAAATTAACAACTTCATTGGTACCGGCACCGCTACTTGAACTCACGATCGTCACGAGTAAATAGAGTTAGAGGCAAGCCCGGACACTGAGCTTCCACGTCTCTGAAAATAAAAAGCAACCCTTGTTATCAACAACTAATCCAAGTTTAGTTGTAACGTGTATTATACTTTATTCCAATAAACTCCACTAAGAAGGTGAACCAACAAACACAAGAAATCGGCCAAGGAAATTAACTAATCACCAATTATAGAGATAGACAACGTTTTAATTTTTTTTTATGGAAAGGAAGACATCCTTTCCATTAAAAAAACGAGCGAGATTCACCTGATGGTAAGCGATCCCGTTGCCCATAGACAAACGCAACATCCGGAAAGTTGCGAGCACGTTGTCAACCTGGGAGATCGGATATAATAGGTTTATTGGATAGTATGGGGTTGGGATTAAGGGTAGACATGGGCATCCGGCATCTCCAAAAGTCATGCATACTTTATTTCATGTAGACTTTTTAAAGGGCGGTGGTACTTCCCCGGGCGAGCACGGCCGTAGAAGTGCAGGAAAAGCTGTGAAAGTTGTTATGCTCTACCACCTCTTTTATAAGGTACTGTGGGAATAAGTCAGTTTTTGCTCATGTATTTTATTAACTAGCAATAGTGTAATTTGTAGCTTCTGTGTTTATGTTTTAACATATCTTTAATTGCTTGCTATAGACTTAAGTACAATAATACTAGGGATTTTTTTTGTTTACTTAAAAGGTCTAATTAAAAAATAATGTTTTAATTTATGGAAAGCAGATGAGAAATATTTAGGCTCTTATCGTGCTAAACCCCTTAGGTATTGAACAGGTGATAAGTCAGATTAAACTGAAGGTAAAATCAAGTGTTTTTGTGTAAAATAAAAAACAATGTAACATTTAACTGTTAAGGTTAGGCAAATTTAGAAAATTTGTGTAATGTTAAAAAAAGTTGAAATCAATTATAGTTTGAAAAACACGCTTTTATAATAACTGAACTGAAAATCAAAAAAACATTTTAATAAATTCGAAAAGAAAATTGATAACATTGTAAGAGAGAGTGGGATAATCTAAAAGGGGGTTAATCGTTTATTTACAACGATAGATATTAAGCACTAACTAACTAACTATTTGTATACATAGAGTTTTTAAGAAGATAAAAAACATCCTACGCTTTGTTACAACGAGATCAGTTTTTTAATGATATTTAGGAAAAATAATTTAGTTCTATTTAATAACAAAGCGTGTTTTTATATAAACTATATGTTTTATTTTTAGTTTATATAAGGTGATTTCATATGCCCTTAATGCGTGTGAATTTTTTTTTAATAATTAGACGTCAGGTGATAATTGTCTTAAAAGATTCCGTTAGATACATACGGGTGAAGCGAAAAAAAAATGTGTTAAAATATCGCAACAACAAGTCTGCAGAAACGGGACACGTGCCGCAAAATCAATGAAACGAGCTACTTCAAACAGGTTTCCCAACATCAAGATGTTGGAAGGCTTCCAGATTCCAGTGTCCTGATTGGAAACGAATGCCGCGAAATACTTGAGCAATACTTCTGGAAATTTCTAACGAAACCGTATTACACTCGCAGAGTTATTTCAGACAGATATTTTATTTTAATTTAACCTTAACTCTCACCTTGCTTCGAGTTATATCTGATATACACGGTGATTGGGGAGTCACCTACGATATTAAAAGAGAGCACTCTGTGCTGGATTGTCATCATATTTATGTAATAAAATTAGGGGCATAGTTTTCGACCAAAATTTCATATAAAGCGTGGATACGATGCCGCTAGGATGTCCATGGTTTTTGTAAATAATTACTCAACTTTCGATTAAGTTTATTCAGTGATCAAATAATATTTGTTTTTATTATTACAATTTTTTTATATATATCATATAAAATCCTAGAATATTGAAGCTGGTACACCGGTCCACCTGTATAATTTTATAAAACTGAAGAGTTTGTTTGTTCGGTTGAATGCACTAATATAAGAGACTAGTCCGAAGTAAAAAAATGTTTTAGTGTTAAATAGCCTGTACCGAGTAATAAGCTATATAACATTACGCCATGACTAATAGAAGTGGAGCATCAGTGAAATAAGTTTCAAAGTCCAGGAAAGTTTACGCGAATGAAAACGCATATAGCAGCTAATGTCTATATATAAATCGTAAAACTTGTATCGTACGTATCTCTCCTCAGCTTAACCTACTTAAAATATTTTTTTTGTATATTTGTCAGGTATGAGAATAGGTCTTAAAGTAAAGTTTTGTTTATCGCCGTCCCCCTGTTTTTAAACAGGATTTCATTACTTTTAATGCATGAAGATCTCAATATCTACGTATGGCGTTCAGTCTGTCAATTTTTCTGTGATACGCTTCCTTAGCAATAACAAATCCGTATTAATATTTTCGGTTAACGGATTGAAAGAGGTTACTTCTACGTAGGGTTCTAGATGTTGATTTTTTTAGAGAGAGAAAGAGGCAAACGACCAAGCGGCTCACATAATGGCACTTGGCTACCGCCGCCCATAGACTCCCGCAACACCAGAACATTTGTGTTTTATTCCGTACGCGTGTATGTCATTGAACCTTTGGCGAATGTTTGGGCCAAATTTAGCGAGGTTTTACGTGTGCGTAGGTGTGTGTTAAGATGGGTGATTAAATTTATAAACGGACCTTTTGAAGTTTTAGGGGAAAAATTTGTATTGTGATTTATATATTTTGTATATTTACTTTGAATTCCTAAAATTACTCGACTACTAGTTTAAGTTCATTGGTGTCCTACTAGGAAGAAATTGCCTGGAAATGGGATTTATTGTGACAATACCGAAAATATAATCATTTTAGTATTAGGTACAAACTAAATTATTAGTATCTATTACATATAATCAAAACATAATTTTCCAATATCTTTACATAGAAGGTATTTACAAAATTAACACGATCCGTTTTTATAACAGTAAAAGAAGTCATAAACTTTTTTTTTGAATTCTTGTCTGTATGTCTCACTCTCCGTGCGTATGTTTGTGCGTATTTGTTACAGTGGTTTGGGTCTAACTTAAAATGGGGCATACGTTTCATATTGGTATGCCATTTAAAAGCCAGAAAAAAAAAACAAATAACTGCTTTAGATATAGGCTATAAATACATGCCTTAACATTGCAAGTAAACCACGCGCATTTTTTTTTTATCTCCCCGCTCCCTTCATTTCTCGTTAGGTAAATGTTGTAGCAACATGAATATAAAACTACTATATGATAGAGTTTTTTTAGTTTTAATCAGAGTTTACGTCTTTTATTCAAAAGATGTTTCGTCTTAGTTTTTTTTTTATGGAAAGGAAGAAAAACGAGCAGACGGTTCACCTGATGGTAAGTGATCCCGTCGCAAATAGACACACGCAACACCCGGAGAGCTGCGAGTGCGTTGTCAACATGGGAAATTGGATACAATAGGTTTATTGGATAGGATGGGTCGAGATTAGGGATTTGAAGAGGTTGGGAATGGGAAATGAGAAGGGTAGACATGGCCATCCGGCATCCCCAAAAGTCATGTATACTTTATTTTATTCCGACTTTATTAAGGGTGGTGGTACTTCCCCGAACGACCGTGACCGTAAAAGCTGTGAAAGGATGTTATGCTCTATCACTTTGTGACTAGTTGTTCGAATTACTCCAATTATACAGGACAGAAAAATTATTATTATTAACTTCATAATTCACATAATTCACTTATACACACAACAAACAATATACAAAAACAACAAACGATATACTTATTGTCTATGTCGTTATTAATTTAATCGTATAAATTCTATAAGACGAAGACTGATAAATAACTTAAATAGTGCCTTGTTCTTCTTTCCCAGTAACTTAGGCATAAAAGCTGTCCTAAAGTTAAGAAGAATGCCTATATTCAGTAATTAAAAATCCCATTTCCAAATAGAGACCAAAATAAATCCATATAATTTTAATTATACAGGAAGATTGGCGAATCACCTACGGTATTAAAAAGAGCGCTCGGTACTCAATTGTCATCATATTTATGTTATACGATTAGAACCATAATATTAGCCCAAATTTTCTAACAAACGAATAAAGTGTCGCTGCTGTGATCAGCTATTACGCGTGAGGCCGTCAACCCCCTCCACCATCCGTCTCGCTCCGGCCGTGCCGTGTCCGTTCGGATGAAAATGAATTACGTAATATTTTTTCAATTTAGGATGATATTTACTCAGTGGTAATGAAATCAATTTTTAATAATATTTTTATTCTTCATATATGATCACCAAATATAACGTCTTAATATTATAGGATGTCTATTGAAAAATCGATAATTAGGTATTCTATACATATTTTGCTTTCATATATGTGTATCAACAAAATAAACGCGTAATTAATATAATTTGAAATAAAATAGACGTATTGAAATAATCTTTACTATGGGTTTGAAATATAATCTAACAATATAGTGATCATTAGAGGCTCGTTCCAGTCTACGTCCTTGAGGTCGTCCTGTCTGCGTGTATACATCTATAAATCCATACGTGTAGATGTACCTCTAGCTGCCCCCGTGCTATGGCCGCGCACACCCCCGCCGAGCCCCTGGCCCACAGCGCATGCGCGAACACTCCAGTGCCAACACGTCCCAAATACTATCCTCCATCGCACTTGCGAAGAAAACAACAAATAATCACCCACCGTAAGACCCGATCCGAAAATAACCCAGTTAAATGCGTTGGTGTCGTGATTCACTTTGGGTTGAGGAATCTGACATCACGAGCGATGATTCCATAATTCAGAATGGTCGCAAACATCGGCGTAGTCAACCCAACTAATGGTACACAAACAACGGAATTAATAAAATCCTTTCTGTGACCATTTAACCTGATATTGTGATCTGTGTATTGTTCAGTGGAAGCGACGGCGTACATAAGCGCGGTAGCGGCGTTCGCTGTGGTGGTCTTAGTTGTGCTGCTATTCCTGGGACGAAGATGGTGCTACTCCGCCGTTTTCGGGAAGAAGTGCTGCGATGACATACTCAAAGTCAACGCCGTAGCCGATCCGGGGCTGCCTCTCGACAATGCTCAGTTCGGTATGTATCTTACTTATCAATACGACAATAGGTTTTTAGTTCGACAGTATTTACCTCTTAGCTACCAGATAGATTAGAGGACGCCGACGGTCACTAATGTTGTTTGCTTGTGGCCGAGCGATTAAAAAATTCAACAAGGCTCGCATTCATATAAAATATTGACAGTATGTTTGTAGTTGCCGCAGCGCCAAGGCGACCGCGCCAAGGTTCCATGGCGAACGCCCAACTAGGTAATAGTTTAAAAAAACAAAACAAAAAAGTAAAAACGTAAACTTCATTTTCTAAAGTAGACTAGCAATAGATTTTAGTTCGATTGGTAATAGTTCAGTGTACCGTATTATATCTATTGACGTTGTATGTACGTCTGTGTTGTTATAGATGCTTTGTCGAAACCGAACCATTATCCTGAACGCATTTTCACGTTCGAGACCTCCGATTCGGACGAAGAGCTGCGCTTGCGCATACAACAGGTGACTATAAGACCTTAGAACTTATTTACTTTAGTACATTTTGTAGTATAACGAGAAGACAAATAAATAAAGTGCATCCTGCCCCCTGGCTTTAGATTTTTGTTTATTTGATCGTAGTTTTTAAAAAATATTGCTATTGTTATTATTATTTACAAAATATGTTCAAACAAACACATATTTAAGGTCCTCGCAATATATTTTAAACTCGCAATATAATTGAAACTGAACACCGAATGGTTTATATTGTGATTTTATAGATTATATATTTTTTACTTATATATTTCCATGAAAATAAGACGTAAATATTACGCTTTATGTAGTTAATTATTTGATATGAGGGTAAATTAATATTAGTAAACAGTCGTTACTTTATCAATGTTCAAATGTTTGTTTATATAATAAATTACATTTCAAACGTCCAAATTATTCCAATGTTGATTTAAAACGATAATTTAGAATTCAAATACGTAAGTGTTGAAATATATTATTTCACTGAAAAATAATATGTCAGTCGATTAAAATATTGCGTTTTCTTTTAGATTATTTTCAGTAGAAAAGTCAAATACAGCATACATAAAATATACAAAATAACTAGGTATTAAATAATTTGTATTTAAATGCCCTAGTTCTTTCTTGCCAAAGTTTTATTCTTTCTAAAACTTGTGTGTATTATTATGGACAAACAATAGTGTATATAAATAACTATGGTCATAATAACTTAATTTTATTTAAACATAACTATTATCTTGATAATAATATATTCAAAAATATTTTTTTTAATTCCGAATATCCCTTATCAAAAACTTATAATACATTCCTTTCATTCATTACTACATAAAACAATTATTTTTTCTGGGTTTTTGAGAAGTTCTTTATACATATATAAAATCATTTATATGGAGTGACAATATTTTTATTATATTTTAATAATTAGGAATGCCATCAAAATTTGTCACGATTTGTAGGAACTACCTATCTCCCATCTTCTCTTACATTCTCATTCCCATTCCCCCTTACCCCTTCTCTTATATTTCCATTTAATCAGCCTCAATATACGCATCAAAATCTAGCTTTTAGCTTCAGAAACTGTGTTATTGCAGTAAGATTAGCAATATTCCCTTGAGATAATATTTATCAACGCCTTTTTACAGGATAAGGAAGAAGTAGAGTGCCATTATGATGAGAAGAACGAGAACATCACAGCTCCAACGAAAGTGGAAGTTCAGCTTGTGGAGACCGCACTCAGAGAGACCAGGATTGACGAAGTGGTCGCCAAGAAGGCGGAATACATCCACACATTGGAAGCCCAGAGCAGCGTCGACAGCGATGTCATTGCCCATAATGTAAATTCAGTCATATATCCCTCAATTTATACGTAAGAAGAGACGTTAGTAAGTATAAGTAAAAATATTTCGAAGTAAGCTGCCAAGTACACATTTAAGGTTAGTGATTCCATTTTTTGGTGAATTCGTAGTGAACTTTAAAAATTTCCGTAAGTGCTTATAAACTAAGTTCAGTTTTTTCTTGTCGTTTTTGTAAAGTTGTTTATTTTTGCAAAAAAATTGTCAGACATAAAAATCAATCAGATTTATAAACAATACTTGAACCTTGTGTGGCATGTGGTCATACGTTGCCTTAAATATTATGTATTAATGTGCAAGATGCGATGTAGTCATATTTTTTATATTATAATATCAAAAATGAGCTCAATTATCAATGTGAAAACGGAGAAAAACGAGAAAAACAGTTTTTGTGACATTCTCGATTTAATAAATCGACTACAGAATTACAAAATACACTAGGTAGTTAACTCCAAGTATTTAAATGCACTATATATACTAGTATGTATATTGGGTATTTAATTACACTTATATTAATTAAAAAATACAAATAATATCTGGAAATCCAAAAAGATTATGACTTCGATTTATTTTAGAATCAATTATTATTTTTAATGATAGCATTTTTGTCTATTTACAGCTAACTCAAATCGACACTTCCCGATTGTTTCTTTTAGCACTTTGAACATTTTTTTTTATAAAAGCAGACCCTTTTCTTCGAAAACGAAAGTGCGGCGAAGGATTGTTAGTGCGTCCGTACGGTTCGAGTGTTGGCAAAGGAGAGAGCGTGGCCGGCTTGTGCGTTGCGGAGATGGGTCTACCGTCTTTCACTAGATATTACCCAAAATGAGGGTAAAATAATATACAAGTGCCACTGGCTTAGTAGCGCGAACATTTTCCCCGGCCTAAGAACCCTTGGTTTTTACAAGAGAAGAATTTTAAGGGATAGCGTAATTATAAACTAAAGTATAGGGACTATTAGCGGATTATATAGCGGATAGCGAGGGGCAATAGTGCGATTTATTGCGAATGTAAGACACGGAGGCAGATGACAGGTCTTTTGAAGACGCCGGTAGCCGTTTTTACTGAAGCCACTCTACAGATGCCGTCATGGCCAGTGAGTAGAAATAACGACACCGAAAGTTCAGGATAGCGGAGGTATATTATCAGTGATAATAAGAATGATAGAGCCTATCATAATAGGATTTGAAGGCGTATTCCATTTTCCTCTTGATTGAAGCAAGCGAAGATACTATAAATTCAATCGTTTTGAAAATTATTTAATCATTTGATCCAATAAGACGAAGCATTTTAACAAATGTGCAGGTTTATCAGTGCAACTGTGCAAACGGGTAAAAAATTAAGCGATGCAGTCATTAAAACTTGCGCGGGCGGTAAAGTAGTGGGTTCAGAAGGATCCTCACTCATTAATGTTATCGGCCGTGAATTTATTGCACTTTCGATTTGCGTGAGAACGGTTATCGTTTCGTCATATGTAAGCACTTGTGAACCTATGGATTAGGCTTTTAATAATTTTAATTCTGCAAAACTAATGTCATTAGCAGTGTAATAATTAGAGCGCGGTAGGATTTTGAAAAAGCCGTAAATATTAACTGCAATTAGTGCTCCTTAGAGCACTAACCAAGAGGATACGAGAGTAGCAAGATCTAACAGCGGGTTAAAAACTCCTATATTTCTTTGAGTCACGGGTAGAGAAACAACTTTCTTTTTTAACTCAAACAATTCACAGTCAACCTTAGCCGGTTCTATGGATGTGACTGGCCATTCAGTAGGGTCTTGGCACAGCCAAGATGAGCCGTTAAACCACACCTGGTAATTGATTAATTGAGCGGGTGATAATCTACGAGATTAGCAGTCGCTGTGATTTTGCGATCCCGAATCATGTTGAAAACAGTCAG
>JAOCPS010070820.1:0-16205 GCA_025505425.1 Graphium colonna | reverse complement strand
TATCCTGATGGGTGGATTGGAAGAGGTGGACTGGTAGCTTGGCCGGCGCGTTCGCCAGACTTAACACCGCTGGACTTTTTCTTGTGGGGCTACGAAAAAACAAATATTTGCACAGTAAAGTACGATACACGTGATGAAATGGTGAGCAGAATTAACAACGCGTTTGGTTCCATAACGCCCCAGATGCTGAGTAACACAAGAGCTTCGATGTAACGCAGAACAGCTCTGAGGTTAGAACACGAAGGACGACATTTCAAGCCTTTTCTTTAAAATTGTCCCAGAAGATTTAGATTTTTTTGACTAAAGGTGAAATGAATGTAATAATTAGAATGTTTATTAGCTAAGTACCTACCTACTTGTTTAAGTATATAAGAGCGACGATAACATAAATCAACGTTATTTTACCTAAGTTTCCTTCATGTTTATTTTTAAGTTAAATACTTTAATTCAATGCGTTTTTCTCTTTTTCTTTATTAGGTTAATTTATATTATATTTTATTATTTGTGTTAGTAAAAAAACTAACACATATTCACCCGATAAAGCATTAGCATTATTTGTTTCCCAAAAACTATCAAAGTGGCAATACATCAATCTTAAAGAGGCAGGGAGTGTAACTGGCTCTGAGCTGTACCCGTCATATTTCAAGATTAAGAAAGCCAAAGTTCAGTGTCATCCAGACAAAGAAGACATGACAATTACCGATGAAGGATGGATTTAATGGATGCTATTAAACTTCAAGCCCTGCTGAAATTGACAGTATCAAGACTTCTGGATGTACTTGGTTTTGATTTGGATTCTACTGCGGAATTACAATTCATTAGTAATTGGAGTTTCGATGGCGCTTCCGGTCAAAGTAACTACAAACAGAAGTCTGATGAAAAATTGGGTGATTCTAGTATTTTTATGGCTAGTCTAGTTCCAATAAGGCTGCAGAAATCTGATGGAACTATTATTTGGGAAAATGACCGACCGTCCTCAACGTTCTATTATCGTCCAATTTCTTTTAATTTTACAAAAGAAACAAAATCAACAGTGGCAACTATCAGAACTTGTATAAGAGGTGAAATAAATACACTTGTGCCATCAAAATTCAAAAAGGTTGAAAAAAACATCAGTTGACAATGATTGATGGGAAAATTAAATTTTATATATAAGAAACATCGTCATCAGGGTGTAATATCTGCAAGGCTAAGCCATCAGAGATGAATAACCTGAAGTTATTTTATAAAAAAGTAATAATGAATACTTGTACCAGTATGGAATCTCATCTCTACATGCATGGATCAGATGTATGGAGTGTTTATTTTACGAGTATATTGAAAAAAATAACTTTATTTTAAATAAATTTTCGTTGAATATGTAGATTGTTTTTAAAATTTTCTAATTTGCATTGGTGTTTATTTTATTTTTCATAGAGCTTACCGCTTGGAGTTCAAAAAATGGAGTGCTAGGGGTGATTATAGGGAAAATTTAATTCAAGAAAGTCCGCAATACAGCAAACATTCATGTGGTGAAACAAGGCGCAGGCACTACGAATAGTGGTAATACAGCCAGGAGATTTTTTAGAGATGCAGATGCTACAGCTCATATCACAGGTATCGATAAAAATTTTATAGGAAGGCTCCTCGTAATACTCGGACTATAGCATCTGAAGAGCGTGTAGATCTGCCAAAATTCTCTTTATTTTGCAAAGTTACTGTGGAGCTGTATGTTAAATTATATCCTTGGTATAACATGCCCTCTAGTGTTCACAAGTTATTGGTGCATGGGGTGGAAATCATTAAGTATTTCGGTCTTATACATATTGGGAAACTGTCAGAAAAATCAGCAGAAGCTCGGAACAAGGTCTTCTGCAAATTTACAGAACATTATGCCAGGAAGATAAGTAGGTCAGCGACAAATAAATATATTTTACATAATTTTTTTGTCGTCTTATCCGAAGATTTCAACCCTAAGACCTAGTATGAGAAATCAAACGGCAATGGTTCTATTGCTAAGAGCCAAAAAGCTTTTTCAACTGCTACCTTTTTCAGCAGGGTGAAAAATAGAATTAATCGATGTAGATTCATTGCCATCGCAACATATTGATAGCGAAAGTTAATAAGTTTAGACACTAGTTTTTTATATATTTATTTTAATTGTTATTGCTTTTAATTTTTTTATAAGTCATATTGTGTATTATTTAATTTTTTAGAAAAGGCACCAAAGTTAAAAGTGAGATCTGCCAATACTAACTTTGTATTCTTTTTCTGCATTGGATGAAGTAATCTGTGCTTCTTCGCTGTTTGTTATTTTTGTAGTTGTATGGGGTTTATTTATAAATCATCAATATGTTTTTTTTTGTTATTAATCTTGATAGTTGAAGTTTATTTTATTTTAGTTGTTTATAAAGTAGGTGCATTTTTATTAATTTAAATCAATTCATCTCAAAGAGTAGCAACTAAATGTAAGCATGCTTATTATGTGTAATGATAAAAGACTAGACACGGGTTAAGAAAAAAAAAGGTTTGAAGGCGAGATCAAACAGGGCTAGAATTTAATATTGTTTGATACGTTTCATACAAAAAAAAGATGATTATTTTTTTCAGTCCAAACTATAATTAAGAAAAAACTGTATATGACAACTATTGTTTGGGTTAATGTCCTCTACTTATTGGCATAAAGAAAAAACTGGTAATGCAAACATTGACCGTAAGTCCCTCAATTCACGGTTGCGACCCACTGTGCTGTGCGTAGGTAATAAAAGTTAGGAAATTGCGCACGCAGAACTCCTACTTAAGGACGGATTATGTTGTAAAATATATGATGCAATTCCAAGGAGACTGGTTCTTGTTCGTTAAAAGATTAAATGTGATCATGCAGCACAAATTCAGTCATCGTTCTTGGCTCCATTACTTTTACGATATTATAAGTCGTAAGTCTATTGTATTTTAAGTTAGATTTACAGTGGTTAAGAATAGTGGAGTAAGAGAGATTCAGTAACGTTAGTAAAATCCTACATGACAACTTATGTGGTACATATACAAAATGTATACACAACGAAACAGTACATAAATCACGGAAATTTACATGAAAGAATAAGTAATAAAAATTTCCATGTCTTCTTCTTTTAAACTTTTTTTTTTATTTTGTTTTAGTTTGAGTATATATCTCAGTTTTTAACTGATACTTTCGTTACAGACTCTCTCCTTTTTTTACATTTCTTTGAACTGGATTAATGGACACTATATTTTTTATAAAATGTTATAAAAATTTTGTCTAAGATTTTTTTTATTTTAGAGTAGTAAATATTTTTTTTAGAAAAAAAAAACATATACATAAAGAAGTCCAATTAGTTTCTTTGCTTAAGAGTATACTTTCCAGCAAATTTGTGTTGCTTCACGTACTTTGTTATTTCACAACCTCATTACGCTACTCGGTAGCCTACTTGTTTTATATTTAGTAATACATGAGAACGTTGGCTGCACATTTTGCCGGTGTTATAGCACTCTATGTACGTTTTACATTTTTCTTACGAATTTTTCTCTCTGAGGTCCTCAAAACTTTATAAGAGTATCATAAGAAAAATATTTGTATCGATTTATTTAATTACATTTAGAGTCCTAATATAAATAAAACAGCATTCTTACTAGTGAATTCTTTCTGCTTTTATCGTTGCAGTCTTGACAGACTGGTCATATTTGTCATATATCAGTAACCCGCTACACAAGCCACTGACACTCAGTTTTTGCGACAATTTTTGTTGATGCTTCGTTCTTATTGGTCATAGCGTGTTGTTATTATAGCCTTTAGCCTTTCTTCATAAATAGACTATCCAATGCTTAAATATTATTTTTAATTCGGACTAGTATTTCTTAAGATCAGCGTGTTCAATCAACCAAACAAACAAATTCTTTGGCTTTATAACATTACGCATCATAATTATTCTTAAAAAAAAAACACATAACAAATTTAACAACATTTCAATTGCGAAAATTTTCATTTTAAAACGAAACATATTTCACAGGATTTGACCTCGAGTGTTCATTATTTTTTTTACGCTTTACATTGAATACGAAAATTCAACGCACTTAGTAATTTGTACAAATTGGAAAGCGTCCGTGTTTTGCATTTTTGCTTTTTAATTACTAGAGACAAATGAATACCAAATCATGCATGAAATAATTCACTTAATTATTTGAAGGATTTTCTGTAACGTATTTTAATTTTTAAACTATATTCCGTTATATTTAAATAGAGTTTTGTCATTAATTCATTACAACTTTTGTACAAAATTAACGAATTATTGGAAATTTTTTTACCACTATAAAAATTATAAATACAATTTGATTCAAAAAACTCTATGTTTTATATAAAAATATTAACATAGCACGCGTTCAATTAAAATAATGAACAAAAAGATAAAACGGACAGACTAAAAAAACTGTTTTTTCTAAAACTTTATTCACAAAATATAGTAGACATTTTAAAAATTTATTTGTAAGCTATCTTAAAAATATACCAGCAGTAATTATGTTACCAACATTTCATTTTTCATATTGTCATATCAAAACAGTTAGACCTCTATCGAGTAGCACACGTAATACTTTATACATAGTGTATTAGAACGAAGAACTTATATTGGTGTTTCTGACGAAAAATATTTTCTCATTATATATAAAGCGTTATGCTAATAGAATAAATATTTGTTTGTTTAAAATCATGCTTTCAATAACAACAGACTTACAGAGTTATTTGATTAAATTGAGGTATGCGTCGCTTGTGCTTATATTATGGAATATCGTTTATTGTATTACAGATTTATTTCATTTTAAAAACGATTATAAAAATGTTACACTTGTTATTCTTTGGAAACTAGATACATTTGCAATAACATATGAATAATTTAAAAAATACAATTGAAAACGAAACGAATTGCGGAATTTTCGATAATTATAAATTGTTGGTATTTGATAAAATATTCATAATATAGGTTTATGAGAATATTGAAGGGAGGACCTTAAAATTTTTCAGATAGGATGTTCTTTTAATGTGTCATTGCATAGACTCTTTTTCACTTTCTGGGACATAATGATAAGCCCAGGTTTCGTAACAATCCTCTGTACCTCATTATTTTTACCGCATATCTCAAAATACATACACATATTTTTCTTAACTGGGTTCAACATTCTCAACCGCTATCTCATATTAACTTTTGACATTATAAAATGGTACAATAGATTTTACTTTAACTCTACCATCACCTATATAATTTTCTCCGTTTTTTATGTTTTCTTGCGTAGTTGCCTCGATAGGCTGACAGGGTCTTGGTCATCTTTGATGTTTTCTCTCCAATAGTTAAATTAACTGGACTACTTTTGATTTCATAATAATAAAGGACAGACTCGCTCACTGTCAACGGCACCCAAGTCTTCCTGAAATTGTTTTGATTTTACTGCGTTTATTCATAAATTTTATAACAGATCGGTGATTCAATTTAATCATCTTTGCAAAATGGCTCATGGTGAACGTGATATTTCGGCAATTGTAAGGAAACAAAAGGAAATGTTAATTTGACTTTTATTTTTTGAAGTGAAAACTTGTTTAACGGCGTATATGGCGTATGGGGATGGGTAAAAATGTTAAACTCGCGTCAAGACACGACGCCTGATCCGGAATTCCATGAGCCTCCACTAAGCGAGAAAAACTAGCTCGAGTCTCTTTCCCGTTGTCACTGATTCAGTTGCTGGTCGAGTTTGGAACTGATGCGGGAGTCCAAACAATTTCTATCCATTCTTTTTTAAAAATAAAATTAAAAAATATTTAATCTGATAGGGTTATACTTACAACAATACTCTACGTTTTTTTAAAATTAAATCAGTAGTTTGTTTTAAATTTAAAATAAAGTGTTAAAAGTGTAATTTCAAAACATATCTATTTGAAAAGTACACTTTTGAAGTTTGAAGTCGGTTTTCGTAATTTTCTGTGAAAATTAACTTTACTAAAATAGACCGTGAATGTCCTATAAAATACCTATAAATGTAAGAAATTGGCGAGAAATCTTTAGTATTTTTTTTAATATCACGTAATACTGTACTATAATGCTATACTATAATAAGAAGTATGTGTGACTGGTGCTAAAGCAAGAATAATATGAATTTGCATTCACAGAGATTGGTTTTCAACGATTCGAGTGTCACGAATCGTTGATAACTAATCTCTTTCTGATAGGCTAGAATCCTACGTCTTGTGAAAAGATGATCTTCTTCACGTCCTTCGTATTGTCTTATCTTTGTTATATCAATTCTTAAGGACAGTCAATACTTGCTGTTGAGTTTGTACATTGTTTAATGCGGTACATCGAATACAATCGTTAACCACCTACTATTGGCAGAACTATTATGTTTTACCGCTTAAATCTTACCACCCTAAAATGCTCTTAGAAAGGCTTTTCCTTTCTTAAAGGTCAATTTTGTTCTCACGTAGTTTTGGTCTTGTTTTAATTAAAAATTAAGGCTGCTTTGTAATGTTAGTCATTTAAAAATGGTTCATACTGCGATCATCTAAAATAATTAATTACATTTATAACTATTTCAATAATCCTTTCAAAAATAATTAAAATATAAAATCCTAAAAAGTTCTCAATGATTCAGAAACAGTACTAGCCATTGTTTGAATCATAATACATTTATCAAAGAATTTTCGTTGAAAACAAATACCTTTTCTAACTTACATTCTACTTAATTTTATGGTGTTGGTCTTATTTCACTTACATTAATTTAACTTTTGGGCAAACAAGTTATGAGATCGTACAGATAAGTTATCTGCTTAAATAAAAAAGAGGATATAAATTAACGTTAAATTAATTTTGTTATGGTAAATAATAGCAAATGGACAAAACTTCCTTTTGTGTGTTATTTTAAGTAAGTTGTATCTTTTAAACACCTGTACGTCATAGCTTTAGGAAGAAAAATGCATCATTATTTACTTTACTTTTATTAATAGTGGGAAATGTTATCTTAAATAATAAAAGTATACATTGGGTAATGCACATACTGATGTGTCCATTTCTTCATTGATTGCTGTATATCAAATTGAAAAAAAAATGTTATTTTCTTGAGCTTTCACAGGTTTAAATATTTACAACTTGTATATAAGTAAAGTTTTCTAATGTGCATTTCGCAAGAAGCTAAGAAGTGCAATGCAAGAATTTCTTTAGCATACTTTAAAACGACCTTTCCGATGATTCGATATATATTTAAATTACTTGCAAATAGTTTATTTAGTTTAATGTGTTTTTATTTTTTTTAACGTACAAATAACGGTAAAGGCAAAACAGGTTAATTAAATGACTGAGCGAGTATAACCTAATATAACCTAACCATCCAATTAAATTAAACAAGCATGAAGGTTTTAGTAAAAACAGCTAACGAGGGAAAAATGATTTTGCTATGTTACTGTTGAAAACAGAAAATCCCGTGAGAGATGTTATTTTACAAACATTTGGTAGTCTGTACATCAGGCATAATAAAGTTATTCTTTATCTGGAAAAACTGTAGCCTTTATACTTTATGTTATTCTCGCATAAATTTTTCGCACGTATGTTCGCTACTCATGAAACCAATTTTAAAAATATTTATAAAGATTTGGTATATTTTCAAAACAGTCCTATAAAATATTCATAAAAATTATTATAAGATCAGTAGTTTGTTGATAAAATTAAATTAACGGAGAAGATATGTTTCGAAAATACGCTTTTAAGGCGTTTAGAGTTGATTTTAATAATTATCTGTGAGAATAGACTCGTTTGTATCTATATTTGATAATTTTTTCACAAGTTATGAATCGATATTCAAAGTTCTTTTTGAACTGAAAATTTCTTTTGGCGCATCACACACAGATTTTTCCATATGCTGTAAGTGAGGCTGATCCGCCAGGGTTGGAGGTAAAAGGCCCGATTGGATGAACTCGGGAACCCGAGGAAGAGAGAACGTGCAAGCCGAATGCCACGCTAATTAATAAATTAATTCCTAAACGTTTCCCCCATCAACATCTGACTTTCACAATTCTCATATTTACAAAATTTTAAATACGTTAATTTAATTTGAATATCGTTACCCCAATTTGTAATCATTAAATATAATATTTCATATATAACTATATTAAAATAAACAATAATTACATCTTTCTTTAAAAACTACCAGTACAGTTCGTTTTTACAAACGACAGGAGCAATATAAGTTGTTATGATAAAGTAGTAAATTACTTTTCGACTTCTTCATAATATTCTGAGTACAATATTGGCAAATAAATTTATAAATAATATTATTAATCATAGATCAGAATTCATATTTTGTTATTTTTATCGTGTTAAGAAACAATTATAAGTATCTGATTATAAGAATCTATTGTAATAAAGAAAAGATTATAAGAATATTATAAGAATCTGATGAAACGTAAACAAAAGTTTATGCAAAGTCGGTTTTAAAATTACGTAAGCCCCCAGTCTCGAGATATCCTAATACGAAGTTAAAATTAGAGCGAATTCTGAAAAAAAACCCTGTTTGAAGTTTTGACGCCTTTTTCAAGTAGTCACTTCACTTGTCGGCACTTTAAGAGTACCACTAATTTTTATATCTAAAAGGATATACTTACAAAGTGGTGCCATATAATTTTTCATGAAACAAATCAGTTGCTCTGTTTTCTGTGAAAATAATTATTGTAAAAATAACTGTATAATTTTTTATTCTATGGCTGTAAATATTCAAAAAATATTTCAAATTATATACAGAGCAATTCTTTCTCTTCTGATCATGAAGTGCATTGTCGAAGTATAATTGTATGAACAACACGCGTCTTGGAACTGTCACTGAGATAATTACAGAACTGTTAAACTCGGATACTTAGATCTTGTTACTTCAAAACATACAACATAATTCAATACAACTTACATATAGTGACTTACATAAAGTGTCACATTTTTGCACCGTAACTACATTGATAGACAAGTTGGAAGCAAAGTTGTAGATGAAAAGATTTTCCAAAGACAGCTTTACACAAATACTTTTCAAAAATATAAGCGTATTCAAAACCATTTAAGAAATAATATTTTGTTTTAACATTTGTACCCAATAAGTATTTTAAAAATATCACTTAAATGGTAGTTAAATATTTAAAAATTCAAGACTAAAACATTTTTAATTATTAAAAATACAGTAAATAGTAATAAATAATCATAGATTTACTTAAATTTTAATACATTTACAAATAATTCACTGAATATTTATATAATATATTTTATTGCTATTTTTTTGTTGAACTTCCTAATTTTTCTTTCCTTTTAAATCTTTATTAATAATTTCTAAGTTTTATATAGCTATTATCCAAATTGATTAGTTTTCTTACTCTCAGAATTAACTATTATCTCAGATCACATTCTATATCTATTACAGAATATAAGCAATGGAAACCTCAGTGACCGCCCGCAGAGCTGCGAGGGTCTTGAATGTAAACTGAGGAATACCTTACAGGAGTTGAAATCTTCTCAAGACCTCTTTAAGCAGCTTCTGCAAAAGCGTGAAGACAATGACGGAGAAATTCAATTAATCATTAAAAAATACTGAATTAAAAAATTAACTCACTGAACTTCATTTGAGTTATTTGGACATTGTTGTACAGAGAGATCAATTAAGTAACGTGGTGAGTACATTCAAACAATGCTGCAATAAGCACGAAACAGCTCCAAATAAAAAAAAAACAGAGTTAGATATTGATTTAAAAGTAGCCAAGCAAATATTCTACAATTAAAAGGACTCAATATTATCGTGATACCAAACATACACGGAATTTATACTCAGAGTTGGTTAAACATAATACAACTTTGGTAATTGAGTTAACAAAAATGATTTCAGTGTTCAGAAAGTTCGGTGTTCACTTTTCCACCAAAAGTAAATTAAAAAATACATAAAAGTAAGCAAATTTAATACGACAAAAACATTGTGTGTTTTATGTCATCTATCGAAGTCTTTCGACTGTGTAAAATATGAGCTCCTACTTAAGCTGAATCATGGAATTCATGGAGTTTCTCTTGATATCATTGCCTCCTACCGTAGTAATAGGACTCAAAGGGTCAACATAAATGATGTTATTTCTTCGGGTTGTTCTCTTCTGAGTACGGGTGTTCCGCAGGGATCTATTTTGGGTCCATTCCTATTTGAAGTTTACATGAACGATCTCCCTTTTTATGCAAAAGAGTTATACGATATTGAATTATTCGCTGATGATGCTTCACTTATTTTTAAAGTGAATAAAAATTATGACGTTGACAGTGACATGACATTGACAAATTATGGCGAAGTAAATACTGCACTGTCGCGCATATTTCACTGGTTTACGGTTTATAACCTAGTGCTTAATGCGAAAAAAACTTAAATGTATTAATTTCGCTCTCCTTTAAGTACGGAACCAGGATATCAGTTTAGTATTAAATAATGAACTACTAAAATCTTCGGATTCTACGACATTTCTAGGAATAAAAATCGACTCAAATCTTCAGTTGAATCCTCACCTGTCGTCTTTTGCAGGTATATTAAGCTCTGCTGTTTTTTCAGTTAGAAAATTTGGGCAACTAACTGATGAAGACACTGCTCGATTAGTTTATTTTATCTTTTTTTAAACTTTATTAACTTACGGCATATTACTGTGGGGCAGTGCAGCAGATATTAAAACAATTTTCATGCTGCAAAAAAGAGCTGTTCGAGCAATTTTTAACATCGGAGCTCGGAATACCTTGTGACAACTATTTAAAGAGATTAATATACTTACGGTTGCATCCTAATATATGTATTGGAAAATTTAAAAACAGTGACAAACACAGTGTACGATAAATAAGGACAAACTTATTACGCCAAGCTTTAAACTGCAAATGGTTAGCAAAAATATAATAGAATTCTACAAACAATATTAAGCTTCTATTTTGATAAATTTAAATGTAAAATTAAAGTACACTTTTAAGTAAAGCTTATAACATACACAACTATGTGATCATAATACTGTTGTTACTCTCGTAGATTTAAGCGCAAATCATTATATACATACATAGAATTGTAAACCAACATCATTTCAAAAGAGCAACTGCTGAATTTTCCGCCAGCTCTTTTCAGTAGAATCTGCTTTCCGAGCTGGTGGTAGGTTATAATAAACGAATTTCTATGTAAAACTTGACTTTTCATAAGAGCACCCAAGCGCCTATGTGATTATTAATTATATTCTGAGTTTTCGATTTTATCAATAAATAAATATCTTCTGTAAGCCTAGTCGTGTTAGTAACTTGTTTTCCACATATATTGCTAATGTAGTCTGTCACAATGAAATAATCGATAAAGCGTTATAAACAAACTGAGCTCTAATGATTATGGGCTAAAATTTTCAATTTAAGGTCACTAGTAACATAATAATTTCTTTTAAGGATAAAATAGTATGACGCATAATTCCAAAAACTGTAGGCATAGATAATCTAAACTATTATTTTAGTAACGTTTTAATTTTTTTTTTGATTATTATATCGATGTTTTTAAGACTATAACTATTGTTAAAAGTACAACATTAAAATTTAGTGATTGGATAACTGTGAGTATACATAAAAGTGAAGAAACAATGTATGAGTTAAATAATAGGAGGCAATGTTATCAAGACCCTATTTTTCGTGAAAGACTTGTTGGACCGCGGGTGCCAAGCTGTGTCCGACGGGCAAGAGAAAGGCCCCGCCCGAAGGGCCCCGGCTAGATTTATGAGGATGTAAGTAAAATTATTTTTTCACTGTTGCGGTTTGAAACTCTCAAAATAAGGAATATAATTACACTATTTCATTATCCTATTGCGTATAATAATTATTAAAATAAAACAAAAAATGCATGCGTCAGTATTTAAGCAATTGTTTATGTTTTTATTTATATCAAACAATTTGTATTCTAAAAATTTGAGTTGCATTGAAAAACTGCAGTTACAATGCGCAAAATTTACCAACAAGGTCAACACTTTCAAACATTAACTCAATGATGAAGTGGTATAGCATAAAATCTCTGCTCATCCCTCCCTTTTTCTGTACCTCTACGGCCGCGCACGTTCGGGGAAGTACCGTTACCCTTTATCGGCGGTTATCACTTACGTTTGTAATCTTTTCTGTATAAAGAACTGGCCTCTCTTATGGCTCTTATTTATTTATTTAGGTTTATGTATTCCATACAAGGGTGTATAACGACATTTATAATTTATTTATATTAGTTGATGTGTGAATCCCTGTCGGGTTTAAGCCTCCTTCAAATATGTATGTCCAGTATTTCCTATCCTCTTCCGCCTGTTGCCATCGTGAACCTGCCACTGCTACGATCTCGTCTAATCCTCTCGCACACGGCCGGCCCCCTGCTCTGGTGCCTTGTGGCCCCACCCACTTGGTTATCCTTTACATCCGTCATATCTATCGTCAATATATATATGCCCTGCCCATCTTCATTTCATTGGAAGATAGAAAGTAAGCGCATCGGTTAATTTTGTATTATTACGGATGCTCGTGTTTTTCACTCTGTCTTTTAATGAAAAAAAACTTTTTCTCCATTCTTCTTTGCGTAGTTTGAATTTTATTTCTAATTTAAAATATAACGTCCAGGTTTGGCAACCGTGTAAGTAAGACATGGTAGTATTTCAGAATTCATAATAGTCTTTTTGATTGGCAGTGGGAGCTGTGACTTAAATATATATTTGTGAGCCCAGTACTTTCTCAAAGTAGTTGCTATTCTTCTGTCTACTTCTTCCGCGTTTCTTTCTTTGTTTAAAGAAATCGTTTATGGAGGTACATATATTTATTTACGTACTCAAGAGGGCCTTTATTTACTAAAATGGACTTGCGTGGTGGTAAGTCATTATTTTTGTTTTGTCTAGATTCACCTCTAACCCAACAATTGTGCTAGCTTCGTGCAGATCATTTATCATGTTGTTCAATTGGTGTGGAGATTCTGAAAAAAGAATGATGTCGTTTGCAAACCTCAGATAACTTAGAAAGCTTCCATTAACTCTAATATCATACGTAGACCACGGTTAATTTTTCATCATACGTTGATGAACAGCCAGAAAGATTTTTGGGGAAATCGGGTTAACCTGTCTTACACCTTTATCAATGTTGATTTTGTCCCCTATTCTGTCTAGCTCTACCCTACTTGTGCTATTGGCTTATGTTTTGTAAAATTTTTATATACTTTTCTTTAATGCTTTGTGATCTTAATGCATCCCAGATGCTGCAGTGTGATATAGAATCTAAATCTTTTTTAAAGTCAATATAAGCTATGTATAAGGGTCTACAGAATTTCAAATACTTCTCAATGACCAAATCAACTATCTGAATATGATCCACTGTGCTGAAGCCGCTTCTGAATTGGGCTAGTTCGACCAATTAGTGAGCATTGATGTCGGCGGATAATCTTTCTAGCAAGCACGAGGCGAACATTTTGTATAGGCAAGGTAAGAGACTGATGGACGGAAATTTTCTATGTCGGCCGCGTCGCCGTTATTAAAGAGAAATATAATTTCGGATTCGGTCCATTGGTAAGGCATAACTTCTTCTAATATTTTGTTCCAAAGAATGATGATGGGGGTTAATAGTAGAATCCTTGCTGTCTTAATGCATTCATTTGTAATAACATCGGGACCTGGACTTTTCTCTGGTTTTTGTTTGTTTATCTGAAGTTTAACTTATAATGTCAAACATTCACGTAAGTTTTCATCAAAAAAGCAGAAAATCCTTAAATCCTTGAATAAGTACCGTATAATGAAAATTGAGTTTTCAAATCGGGGAACGTTTTGCGTTGATTTACTCCGATTATCCAAAATCGTATTTGTAACAAAAAGACTGAACAGAAGATAGATTTTTTCTTTAGCGGTTATCACGATGAAATATAAAGCTCCAATTCACAATGGCAATCTTTTTTCTTTTTTGTAAGCTTTGTTAATGCTCATTTTTCTTTTTTTATATGCGCTGGCGGGTGGTACTCAGCTTTCTTAATCTGTGCCACTATTCATTGCACTTAATATATTTTTATTTATATTTCTGCAGTTAAACATTTATATAGAATTTCATTAAATATTTACATGTCTATTTTATATGATGATGATAGTCATTATTATGCTTATGAATCAACCTCTTCCGTTAGTAGTGATAGTATTTGTAAATTACACTTGGCGATTTTTTTGCCATTTAAATGCTCAAAGTGTTCCAAGCCACTATGATAACTTACTTGATGTATTCACCAACAATAACGCGCACGCCATTTTGATCTCTGAGAGCTGGCTCAAACCACATATTTTGTCCTCAATGTATCCCGTTCCTGGCTTTCATTTAGTCCATAATTATCGCTTTTGAAAAGGTGGTGGGGCCGTTGCCATATATGCCTCATAAAGTGTCCAAACCCAAACCTAAGGTCCTTTATATGCGTTATTTTGTGAAGATGGACGTCGACCTTCTTTGAAGCGATGCGGCAAAGATCAATTGGGAATCTGTGATACAGACAGAGAACATTGACGAAAAAATGTACAATTTCAATATTTTTATAAGCAATTTGTACGATATTCATGCTCCTGTCAAGGAAGTTAGGATTAGGCGGCCACCGGAATCCTAGATGACAAATGGTATAAAGATGGCCATGAGACGTAGGGACAACGCTTTCCGTAAATTTAAGAAACACCGTTTAGCTGTCAATTCGCCCGTTTGCTGTATCACTTCTGTTGGAATCTGGAAGTTTCTTGGGACTCTTGGTATCGGTAAGTCACATTGTTCAAACCATCTGATTACAGTTAGTCTGCATGATTTAAATCAGCATTTCTCTACCACTTCTCCAATGGATCATCTGACTTTACGTGATATTATTTTATATTTACATGGTTTGACGCGTCCTAATATAAATTTATTCCATTTTTCTCCTGTGTCTTGTGATGAAACCGAAAAAACAATCCTGTCAATCAAATCAAACGAAGTTGAATGTGCCAATATCGGACGGCACATGATTATTCCTACCCTTGATTACATGCTTCCTGCAATTTCCCAACTTTTCCATAGAGACTTGTTTCTTTTCTATTTAATGGCGTAAAGCGTACGTTCGACCACTCGCAAAGTGCTCTTATCCTACCCATCCCACTCATTATCACCCTATTGTCATTTTGCCTTTTCTTTCCTAGGTCCTAGAATCCTGTGTCCTAATTAGATTTCCCAATTTGTTTTCGACTCATATCTCCTTTATAGCCCGGCTTTCAGCCTGGGCATATTACCACCACCGCTCTCCTTAAAGTGAATAGCGATATTAGAATGGCTATAGAGAATATCAAAGTGACAGTTATGGTTCTTGTAGATTTTTCAAACGCTTTTAATACCTTTAGTCATGAAATCCTTTTAGACATCCTCTCAAATTGTATGGTTTCTGACATAGCACTGGATTGGGTTTCATCTTTTCTTCGAGTGCGCCGGCAATCAGGTATATTGTATCCCTTAAGACGGCATTCTTTCTCCTATTTTATTTTCTATTTTCATTAACCATATCACTCATAATCTTCGATGCGCGTATACATAAGCATACAAATGCAAGTCATCGGTATAAAGAGGATCTTTATGCAGATGACTTGCAATTGTATGCTCATGTATCCCCCGATGGTCTTCCTGAGGTCATACATAATATCAATCAGGGCTAAGTCCATAATAAAAATTCGTCAAACAGGTTTAGAGTATATGTTAATCCTTCCAAATGCCTAATAATTTTAGTTGGGAACTCGGGCAATATTGGCAAAATTAATTTGGGCAATCTTCCACAAATTCTATTTTACAATTCTCCCATTTCCTTTAGCCCGCATGTCACAAATTTTGGGCTACTTATTGATATGACACTAAGCTGTAGAGATCAAGTGTCAGTCAAAGGGTAATGAATGTCCTTAGATACCTCTACAGATTCAAAAAAATTTTGCCAAATAAAAGAGAAGTAATGCGCATACAAGGTTAAGTTAAGAGCACTAACCTCTGTTTTTTCCATCCTCGAATTTCCTTCTTCTCCTTTTTACTTATCCCCTTTTTTATTCTAATATCTGAAGGCAGTCAATGATAAACACCTTCGCTCAGCCCAATATCGTCTCGCCCTGTGTAACCTTCATCGTTCTGAGTTTATACACTCCCTTTTTCTTCCAATCTATTTTT
>JAOCPS010070710.1:0-16208 GCA_025505425.1 Graphium colonna | reverse complement strand
CATACTTTATTTTATGCCGACTTTACAAAGGGCGGTGGTACTTCCCCGGACGAGCGTGGCCTTAAAAGTGCAGAAAAGCTGTGAAAGGATGTTATGCTCTAATACAGTTTTATGTCAGCTTAATAAAATTATAAATTAAGTAGATACAAGCTATTTTGTATATGGAGAAATTATTAGATTTCAATCTAACTAATTGGTATTCATTGATTTTGTTGACACCTTTGATCATTTTGAAAAAAATATTAAATCTTTAATTTAAAAGAATAAATCTTAATTAGCATAGACTTAATATCGATTTAGATAATTTATATTCAGAATTAATACAATTCCAAGTTGTTTATGAGAAGATAGTATCTAAAGACATTTTTTTTCGAATAAATACTAAAAATGGAGTAATTTATTAGTTAAAACTTCAAAAGAATTTAAAAGCATCTGTAAAATAGTTTCATACACACTTTCTGTCCCCCGCCACTTCAGGCTTTACGGAAAGAGTGTTTTCTGTAATTAATGCAAAGTGGCAGGACTACAGAAATAGAGCTTATATTGATTTAATAAAAATTGAGCTCCTCGTGTTTAATATTAACGTAAATTTTGGAAACGCTTATGAATTTTTTAAAAAAAAAAATTACATGAACCTTCAAAAAATATGTTTTATAAACGTAAAAGAAATAAAATACTTTTTGTTTCATTTCTCGTAGAAAAAGTTGGAAACCTTACTTGAGAAGCATACAGTATGCATTGTTAACTTTCGTCAAGGCTGTCAACCAAAGAATGTTTATAACATTACTATGCTTCGCGGAGGATGACTTGGCGCAGTTACTAAGACATCGGCAGTGGCGTCGCAGATCAAGGGTTCGATACCCACTCGAAGCAAATATTTGAACAGGCTACAAATAGATGTTTCGTATCTGGGTGTCTTTGTGTAATTTATGTATGTAAAACCCTTGTAACACAAGACGTAAGTGTTATAACAAGGGCAGCGTATTAAAAAATAGCTACAAGATATGTTCCAAACATGTTGAAACACTGACTGCAGCAAGTGTTCCAAAAAAAGCATCAGTTAAAGCGTAAACTATTCTCCTTTCAATCATTTGGACATTAGCAAACATGTACTGTATTAAAAACTGAAACTGCCGGTGAAATTTGATCAGCAATATTTGTCACCTCATAGGATATATCATGTTAATATCACTAAGCCTTGGCCTATTTTTATACATATGCCAATGTTTCAATACTCTGATAAACTCCACTGTCGTGTAGTAGTGGACGAGTTGATTATATTGAATTGTCCTTTGTCTTTTGCTATCATATTTATGCTATAAAATAAAATTTCTTACAAATGTCAATCTGTTAAGAATAAAGAAGATATAGTTTATGTTGTGTAACAAAGTTAGGCAGTATTAGCTTTATGCCCGGGGGTGAAAAGAAAGGGGCTACGCTACTGAGTTTTATTTCCTGAAGTGCGTGAGGAACCCGGCATGCGTTGGTGACGCAGATGCTTCCTCACGGGTGTTGTCGGTGGAGAACCCTTTGTTGTTTCACTCACTAGCTTCAGTAATAGAAATATTTATGTAAAGTACATATGTTCCCAAATATCTTCTTTACCTCCTAGTCTTATTCCCAAATTACTTGAGGTCGGCTTCTAATCAAATCAAATAAATAGCAGTTATTACACAGAGCAACTGGCATTAGACATATACCTTTGGGTTGCGGATGATGCTGAGATGTATATGTGGGGTAACCCAAAGGGATAAACTGTATTTAAAGGATGGATTAGTCGTCAGGTATTTGAGGGCACTGGCATCCTATAACGACTGTCAAAGGTGTTCTTGCAAACCGAGACTAACTTTTAACGTGCTCATCCAACTCATCATCTTACTTATTAAGCAATCGGGTAATTGGTATGTATTGCCTAGCCCAATCAAGAAATAACTACACCTGAACGCAGACCGCCTCAATAAGCTTAGCCGACTTCTAAATAACTGCATACGATTCGTTTTTAATTTAGGTAAATATGATCATATTTCTGATTACCGTGCCCAGCTTCACTGGTTACCTATTCGTCAGCGACATTCCTTACGAGCACTGACTACTCTATATTCGTTCTTAAATTCTCCTTCAATTCCAGTTTACATTACCTCTCATTTTCAGTACCTTTGTGATGTCAGTAACAAAAATCTTCGTTCGACTCATAATCGCCTTCTACATTGCCCTCCTCACCGTTCTGACTTCACGCTCTCCTCTTTTCATATCCAACCCATTCTCTTATGGAATGCACTACCTCGCGAAATCAGGATGGCAAAAAGTTTTGCGGTGTTTAAAAAAAAACTACGTGAGCATTTTCTTAAAAATATGTCAGCAGATTCTCAACATCCTTAAATTTAGTTAATAGTATATGTAGTATATGTATGTATGTATATTAATACATATTATATTTATGTATTCTGTGTATTATTTTAATAATGTACGTTTTGTATACCGTTCAGTATAAATTCACACCTATGTATCTGTGCACCCACCAAATTATTTCCGTACCACCTTAAGGTTGACTGGTAGAGAATGCCATTGGCATTAAGTCCGCCATTGTACTATTACGTGCAAACAGTGTAAATAAATAAATAAAATAAATAAACTACACAAAGTCATTGCCACCCCGCGGGATTTGAACCCTTTAATCGACTGCACGACTTCCAGTTTATAAAGCAAGGGCCTATACCGCTAGGCCAAGAGCGCAGCTTCGATTTTATTCACAATAATAATAATCAACACAAAATCTTATGTTTGTTGCCTTTAATACAACCTTGCATTTCTATTCAATATTGCCCGATTTAAATATATTTTTATACCAAAACTCTCCTATATATAACTGTAGAAAGTTGCAAACCAAAACCCCATATGATTTTGTTAACCCAGAAGGAAGGTTAGTACACTAAAATGTCATAACTCTATTTTTCAAATTTCATTTATCGATCAGTTGACCCGGGGATATAACATCACCTCGAACTAAGCCTTAATGCGTGTATAAGCTACAAGTATTTGTGCATTTTGTCTTGTGGGAGATATTGCTGTGGTCAATATCTCCCTTATTCTTCTTTATTGTTGAAATGCCAACACAATGGCCAACATTCGCGTATTGTGGTTAACCTTGAACGGATGTTATAACATAACATAACTTGAGGTCGAAACATTATATTATGTAGTGTTGTTTAAAAAATCACATCATTTTGCAAATTTACATATTATATTCAACATCTATACAAATATTATGAAACTGGAGAATTTGTTTCTTTCTTTGGTTTGTTGAACGCACTAAACTCAGGAACTACTGGTACTAATTGAAATTCATTTAGTGTTGGGTTGCCTATTTATTGAGGAAGACTTTAGGCTATATACCATCACGCTATGGGCAGAGGTAAATAGGAACAGAGCATCAATTAAGTTTTGTTAACACTGGAAAAATTTACGTGGGTGAAAGCCCGCAGCGAGCAGCCAGTAATGTATGACTACGTTGTAATGATGCAAGACCTACCCCTAAAATCGCCGTGGGTTTGTGAGTGGATCATCACCCGCTACTAATATGAAAATTTTAAAAATGTATTATTGCTCGGTTGAATAAATTAACAAACGCTCGTTTACCTCGCGCGCCAGAAAAACGAGTCTACCGTTTTAGTCACATGTCCATCATTATAACTTTTTATGGTAAAAAAACTTGACATAAAAAAGCTAACCTTTTATGAAAATAACACTCTACCATAACCCTAGAAAAATAATCCTCTATGTAGAAAAAACAATATACAAAATGAAAACCATAAATATTGCAGTTCGTAGATAGTTCGTAGATACATCAATGAGATTAAGTAGTCCGATTAAGCAAGCAACTAAGTCCTGCTTTCAAACAATGTTTTTTTTAATTCTACTTTAGTTTAAAACACGCGCTTTAAATTTTAAAGCTTTAGGAAAAATAAACGATGAACATACAAAATAAATCTCATAAAAGAATCTTCAGATGTTACATTGTCGAAAATCTTTATGTAATAATAATACATCCAAATAATTAAGACCAAAATTTATTCTAATAGGTACTTGAGGTCTTCTTCATGTAACCAATATTACATCCATTACAATTCAGAATAATTATAGCCTCGTCTTAGTATAAATTGGAAGTTTTTTCTTCCTTGTCTGATAATAAATTGTTATAAATCTATAATTTTCTATCTAATAATTTAAAGTTTTGAATTGGTTGATATAGTTACAAAAGTGGTCATATTTTACATTACTGGATATTTATGTTTAAGCAACAAACCCTTTACTTCTTTCTGAACCTTCAAACAAGCCCAAACAATGAGAACGAACTATAAATACAATTTGTTTACTACTGCTTTATCGTACATTGGAGTGACCTGCTATGCAAGGCAGAAATCGTAAACCGAAGCCGGTGCATACCTTAGTGCCATGGTAGTCGTCGACCACGGACTCGTCCCTCCGCGCCTCCGGGTACACGTAGCTCATGTTCCACGGCAGAGACGACTGCGACGCGTACGCGCACTGAAACAACACGCACACCGTCACAAACAGCATCGTACATGTGAACGGGCCCATAATTAAACCTACTCCCACGAGCACCCGTCACCAACTGATTGCCGCAACGGCACCGCCTGTCTTTATATTTAAAGAACAGCTGCCCGCGCGGGAGGACAACTCTCACCAAACGTCTCATTTTTTTACTCTTCGGCCACTGACACGGATCGTCTTTGCTGCCAGTGTTCTTGACAGCTCAAATCGACAGATAATATAATTATAATAATAAAAAAAAACGAAAACTAGAATAGAAAATAAAATAAGTTTTATGGACGTTTTAAGTGTTTTTCCTCAAAATATAAATTATAAACAAATAAAAATACAAAAATTGTATTTTGATTGAATGGTAAAAAAGAAACATGTTTTTATATTTTTATAGATTTCAAATTACACCCCAAACAAGTTTTGTGTTTTGCCCTGGCATTTTTTGTGCTATGGAAAACAGTAGGTAAAAACCTGTTAATAAAAAAACGAAGCATACAATTACATACTATTATTAGAAGATTAGAAAACGTGATTTTTAAAAAAGGACGGTTAAAAAATGGCAGAAGGATTTGAATTTAAATGTTAACTTTGTTTTATTGTATCAATCAATAAAAGTTGTAGTTTTAAGGTCCTTTAGGGTAGTAACTAGTAAATTAATTAAAGACGTACGTGTAAAATTATATCATATAGTATAGATAAATAGCTAAATATTTTTATACAGAACATGAGCAGAGTGTATGAGATATATACTGAAAGTAGCAATGGCCTACAATGAACTCCAATGACAATTAGCTAATAATTGCAGCCAAAGTGCAATACGTAGTAATAAAACGTTTTTGAAATTGTATGGGTACACTCTGTGATTATTTAAGAGAAGAGATTGTTGAATACAATATTCATTTGATGATAATTGATCACCCCCATGTAAGCATTACGCAAAGGACAATGCCTTTTTTATTTCGTAAACCGTACCAAGTTGCATCAAGTTCAAACAATTTTTTTGAGACTAGACTTATATTAATTCTGACAGAAGTTCTTTTCGTAAAGAAAACCCGGGTTTCGAAGATATTTGATAACATCGAAAAATCGATTCATAAAAAATAGTTTCTATCGGCATTCTAAATCTTTATGACAGAATGTGCAAATGTTATGTAGGTAAGGCAAAATTGATATTTTTAAAAAACGAATCCATGAGTGTACTATCGTAAGAAATTATGAAGATAATAAGTATATGATTTTGATCTTGATGCAATTTAATTATAGATAATTTTTGGTATCACTTTTGGGCATTGTCCTTTGTAACATAGCGTTACGTTAAATAATTATTTTCATGTCAAATAGCAAAACCGACTTTAAACGCCTCGGATGTAAACGTTCGAGAAACAGTTTTTTTAGTTATTTCGATTTAAAAAGAAACTATTAAACTTATTTTCATGAAAATTATAGTGGATCACTTCGTAATTATATCCTTTCAAACTAACAAAAAAAATTGAAAATCGGTTCATAACTTGCGGAGAAATCCGTTAACTTTTATATTTTTGAAGTCGTTTGAAAAAGTGTAGCTATTTTGTTATTGTTATTTAATATCCCTAAGGTAATATTGCGTACTCGAGCAAGGAAAAAATCTTACAAGCATATTGCGATCGTGTCCCGAGAGGATGTACGGACTTTGCCATCTTATGTCACCCTTATCGTCAATGCCGCAGCTGTGAAATGTGGAGGTGATAGTAAATAATGTTGCCCACATCACCCTGTAAAAGTGTAAAAAACACGCCTATATGCCATCTCTTTTGAGCTACTATCAATATAAGCAAATATAATACCTATTAAGCAAAAACTTTCAACGTATTTATTACACAACAAACGTCTAATTTTGATCACTGCGGGGTATTTAGTAATTAGTATCATCCCTAATGCTTTCGATAATAAAGGACAATGCCCATTTTATATGGCATAACGTACCAAGTTGCGTTATCAAGTTCAAACATTTTTTATTTAGAAACTAAACTTATTTCTAAAAAAAAAATTATTAACTCCTACAGGTCTTTTTTGTAAAGAAAACCCGGGCTTCGGAGATACTTGACAAATTGAAAAATCTTCAGAAATAATTTCTATTGCATTCTACATCTCAATGGACGATGGTGTCATCGTCATGTAGGTAAAGTAAACTATACACTTTTATACTTTAAATTAAATTCCCCGTTTAACAAATCCATGAAACGTAACGTCGTTAGGAAATATGGAAATAATTATTATATAATTTAGATCTTGATGCATGAGACATGGTAGCACTTTTGGGCATTGTCCATTAATTAATTAAATTTATTTTAATCTATTACGTCCTGTGTTACAAGTGTGTTTTACTAAAATAAATCGAATATGACCAACACCCAGATCCAAAACTACTATTTGAATGTCGCACAAATATACTTGTTCCGGATGGAAATCGAACCAACTACCTGCAACGCGTAGCTAACATCTTAGCAATTGCGCCGGCCGGTCTTCGGCGTATATATAAAGCAAAAGAAGTTTTTGGTGTTTCTTCGTTTGTCTACGTATTGAAAGTACTAGACGAAATTAAATATTTTATGTACGATATACAAAATTATATGAAGAATGGCGTGGTGCTATCAGTACAACCTCACTCACAATAATCAAGTAAATCCGTGAGAAACAACTAGTATGATAATTAATGAGGTAGCTCCTTATAAGTTATTATATCGTCATTTATATTAATAAATAGTATTATTAACAATCAACATTGACGATATGTAGCGAAATTTATATTTTCGTTATCAAACATTTAAAACAGCACCGGAGAACAATATCGCTACATATATTTTTAACAAATCTACACATATAAAGGTAATTAAAGTGTTTGTACGTAATGTCAAAATTAGAGCTTTTTATAAAATGTATGTGAAAGTAACACGATGATACTTTTAGTCTGTCTGTCTTTGTGTTGGGTCGGCTAATCTAAAGTGCTGGGCCGTTTTGACGAGACTAGGTTTACCAGATAACTAATGACAGAAGGAGTGACTTAGGTTACTTTTATTTCCATAAATTTCTGCGTGAACAGTATTAAAACTAAAACCAATATTATTCGGATGGAACTGCAGGCTACAGTTAGTTTACAATATTAGAATCGATATGCTCATAAAGCTGAATGCGATAGTAATTTAAAAACCGAAGGAGTTGTATGTACATAACTATATAGGCGACTGATGATGATATAATATAATATTTATACGTTAAGCAAAAACAATCTTTTTACGAAAATTGACTTGACGGAGAAGCATGAAATGAATATGTATCTAGTATGTCATCACCGTTTTTATTAGAAAATAGCACTATATCTTCACTACATCGCCATATGTTTTTTTGCTTTATTTCAGCATTACATGATGTATAAAAAAAATTGTAAAATTGAGTCCGATTGATTAGTTTAAATCGTTACAGATGCATTATTTTGAAACAAAACATTTTTGAGGTTTTATATTAAAAAAATCAAATTTTTTATGCTGCTGGGCCGATTTTAATATTTTTTGTGTGTGTTCGAGTGAAACCCCGGATAGTTTCAAGGTGGTCCCGGTAGATGGCATTGGTATAAATGTTAGTATGTACCGTCAGTGTACACATAAAGCCGATGTAACAATCTATAACCACGATGACCTCTGAAACTACGAAACCGATCTTGATAAAATTTCGCAAAGTGTGTGCATGATCCAATTTGAGGCTACTTATCGACAACATATAATATTTAAATGCAAATTAAAAAATTTGATATTTAAGTATTAAATTCGAAATTTTCACCAACTATTAAAACATTCCCCTACCTACCTGGTTTCCGCGATTGAAAGCTCACTTATAATGGATAACGATGAAAATTATCTAAAAACAATCAGGCCGATAAAACCGCATGGATCATTCAATATAAAATATAATATTATTAAAACACCGCACTAATATTGGCACAAAACACGACAACGACTGACGTTGCAGAGATAATTATTTAAAGACGTAGGTTTAGCTGATAATATTTTCTACATAACCGTATTACGTTGACAACGTGCATTGAATATTCGACATAGTTAAAGCAATGAAAAGCGCTGTACTTTTAAACGTTTGCGCAAATACAACATATAAAAATTTAATGATATCGTCGTGCGGAATTTCTATAGTAATTTTCATGCAAAATATTATTGACGTAAATAATTAAAAAGATAATAAGACGCGACATAATCCGAAACTTTAATGTTTGAACGATCTAATCTCAGAAACTACTGGTTCGAATTTAAAAATTGTTTAGTGTTGGATAGACAATTTATCGAGAAAAGCATAAGGCTATATAACATAACACTATGAACAATAGGAGCAGAGCATCGATGAAGTTTTTGGCAAAAACGGAAAGACATTATGCGGGTAAAACCGCAGAGAGCAGCTAGTATTTATATATACTGTGCTAGCTAGTATTTTCTTTATACTGAGTCGACTAGTATTTTCTATATACTGAACTAACTAGTATTCTAATACAGTATATTAAAATACTAGTTAGTTAGTTGCTAGCTAGCATTTTTAAATACTGTGCTAGCTAGTATTTTCTATATACAGAGCTAACTAGTATTTTCATATACTGAGCTAATTAATATTTTTACTGTGCTAGCTAGTATTTTTATTTATTTTTCTAGCAAGTATTTTTTGTGTACTGTGCTAGCTGGTATTTTATTATACTGTATATAAGTCAGGTAGTGTTTTTATATACTGTGCTAGCTAGCATTTATATATCATACCCGTTAGGAACTGATTAGTTTCTTCATATCAGATCACATAATTAAGATAACATGAACCTATTATGGATGATTATGTTAATGTTTGTGATAAATCACGTATCTATCTTTACATCAGATGCAGATCACGAATCTTATTTGTATGAATTTGCAGTCCAAATTATACATAAAAATAAATCAATAACACATGATTTCCCAACATTATTAATAATTTCTCAAGAGTTTAAAAAACATGTTCCCCGATTATTGATTTTGGTAATTTTGAGAATATGCAATAAGTTTTTATGCCAGTCAATAAACTGTGGCGATATTATTATACTTTTAAAATTTGATCGAAAGCTATGCCTCTAATTTTATTACATAAATATGCTGTGAACCAAGTACCAAGTGCTCTTTTTTAATATTGTTAGGGACTCACCAGTTACCCTGTTTATGTATACACATATCATACATTATATTCTAGATAAAAATACTCCGCTGAGAAGTATACTTATTATCTCTGTCATTGTCTCTTTCCTTATCAATGAAAGATTTATTATTAGATTTACAGAATATCTGGATGTTGATTTGTCTGAGATGTTTAGGTATGTAAACATTGCATACAACATGCATCACATAGGTAATATCAATTTAAACAACATGTATATTTTAAATGCTTGTGAATATGTTTATATTTTTGATATTACAATTATTAAAAATTTACACATCAAAAATGTAAAAAATTAATCAAGTTTTTGATAACTTTTTTAAATTCAACATAGTAAGGCTATCTTGGGAATTTTTATATATTACCATTGCCCCATTCATCAAAAGTTACAATTCTGCAAACAAAAAAACAACTTTATTATAATTTCTTGTAAATAGGATCCAAGAAAATTACTACACTTATAGAATTTATAAACTAGTATTTTAATTTTACTGTCAAAATGTTTTTTGTTATGCAATATAATGGTGGCCATGCTAGTCACATATAAATTACAGTAAAATAACAACACTAAAACAGTAGAACTTGTATTTAATAATATTAAAGAACTTTCATTATAACTGATATTGCTTGTAGCTTGAAACTTACATATGTATTTTCGTTATTTTTAACTCACTTCAAAAAAGGGGGAAAGTTCTCAATTCGAATTTTCGAAAAAAAGTTTTTTGTTTGAAAGTCGGATTACTAGTTTTTTTTTTAAATAAAAATAAGGGAGAAGATATGTTTTTAAAGAACTTTTAAGGTATTGAAGTCGGTTTTTGTAATTTTCTGTGAAAATAAACTTGTACAACTTTCGATGAACGGGACACATATCTTCTAACAATTGGCACTTGATTAAATATTTATTTTTAGACTGAAAATAATTAAAATATTTCATTTCTCCATATATTTAAACAGATGAACATATAAAAATATCTACATCACATATTTCTTAAATAGAGTTTGTTAAAAATAATGAAACTTTAGTGTTTAAAGGTGCATTATTCATTTTCTATTCTTACCATCTTCCCCTCTCCTTTGTCTATTTAATTAGTGTTTTCTAATAAATGTATATTAAAGTAACTTAATGCTTAACTATGGACCAATATTAAAAATGTTTGTGTCTATCTATTCAGGTCTCCTAATCTCTGAAACTACCAGATCATATTTAATGAGGCTTGGATCAGCTGATCTCTATAAAAATAATCATATTTGGAGTGGTTTAGACTACTTTTATTTTTTTTTAATATTTACAGCTTCATGTAAAAAAAATTAAAACCTAAAAAAAAACATGCAGGTTAAACCTTAGATAACAGCTAGTCCTACATAAATTGCCATACCATCTCTACTCCAAGGCTTTTTCATAGACATTGTTTGTCACTTAACATAAATTAAACTCACCAACTATATCAATAAAGTCTAGTTGATGTTGACAATAATACAAAAATGTTAAATTTAATTACCAAATTGTCTTACAAATATAGGGATCAATGCATTGAAAAGGGATGTAAAATGTTGGTCCATGATAATTTTCACATCATAGAGGTTACTTAACAAAGATGACGGATAGTTATTCAGGATGACTGGTGAATCACCTTCAATACTTTAAGACGTTGTATTTGACGATCACATAAAAATATTATTAAAAATAAATATTGATTTACCACTGTGTAAACAATCTAAAATAAAAAAAAAATATTATGTAATCCATGCTCATCGGACATGGCGTGGCCGGAGCTAGACGGAAGGCGGAGGAGAGGGTCGACGGCCTGGCGCGGAACAGCTGATCACAGCCACCACCATTCATTAATTTATTAAAAAATTTGGGCTAAAACTATGCCCCTAGGAAGTGGAATACCAAGAGCTATTGTTCAATATCATAGGTGACCCACCAATCACCCTGTATATTTTAAGTTCTTTTTAACATTTAAGTTATAGAGGTAGTTACCCACACTTCCTACTGCTTTAGGTCACTATACACAGATTTTAATTATAAAACCACTGTTTAAAATTTTTAAATACTTGTTATAACACCTCACCTATCACATAAGTAGAATGAGCATTGCAAGAAACAAAGTTAAATTTAGTTAACATGCTAAAGGTCATGGGGGACACTATGTGGGCCACATTGTATTGTTCTTGAGAGCCAGAAGAAAATGCAGCATTTTGTAATAAAACTGAGTTGCTGATTTTTCTTCATGAAACTAAGAACCTCTATAAAATTAACAATTTTTTTAGTGGTAAAAAACATATTTATGATTTATCTCAGTAATACTAGTATATTTTAAAGTTATATTTTTTAATTTGTAGAAAAAAAATGTAATTTCTTTTTGTTTTTTCATACCTCTTGTACCAAATTTTTTGTTGTTTATCATTTGCAAATAATGATTCTTATTCTACCATTATTCTTTAAAATTTTTTATTATATACAAGTAAACAACACATTTATAATCTGTGTCAATATGAATGGTCTCTTATGTATAATTCATACAAAACTTCCTTTCATTGTTACACTGTAAATATATAATGTGGGCATATTAAACAAAAAAAAACCAAACATACTTGTCTATTGTGCAGGCTTACAATGCCCACATTAAGAGTAATTTTATTCAATAAATTTGCTCGACAGCTCAGAATCTAAGCTGAAATGCAACAAGATTCCCAGTCACATGGTGTACCCCACAGCCTGAATGATACCATGGAGCGTCCACCACAAGGTGTCCCCCGTGACCTTAATAGAATGCTAAGCTATTCTTATTGGCACATCCCTAGTATAGATAAAAATTCACATTAATAATGTATTCTTACAATTATTTCCACAATGGAATGAGTAATCAGAAAAGTTATAGTTCTAATAAGAGGAAAAATTGGAACAACTATGTTATACAACTTAACTCCCCCATGACATAAAATTATTGTTATCAATGTTACTTTTAATGTCAATAACTTAAAAAATAATAATATTATGTGTCCTAGTGCTTTAAAATTAAGGGAATGATAATACAAAAATCACACAATAAAATCTTTTATACCAAATTGTTACTTATTGTTAATATTCCCAAACCAACCAAACCAGAAAACAATACATAATTATTTAAAGTAAAGAAACATACTGAACAGATTAATATTTGAATATCTCACCAAAATAATTGGATAAAATTATTTCAATACTTTCATACAAATATAGAGAATAACGGATAGGATATTCATAACAATACATTTTTGCCACAAATTTTTGCGGGTGAGTAAAAAAAACTTTTTATAGAAATAAATTATTTCTATAAAGTTTTCTGTTATACATCGTAAATATTTCAGAAATTGAAATAAAATACAAAATGTACAATTTATATCATCATAGGACATGTTAACCAAAAACATATTATTGTATAAATTTTAAATTTCCAAGGTTTTAAAATCGTTAGATGTTAAATGAATAAACAAAAAAGTAAACACGTCAATTTTATAAACTTACCAATACTTTGGAAGTTTCTGTTAAACTATTGGTACGGTTCGTAAGTTTGATTACTTGATTTTCTTTCTTCGTAAATACACTGAAATTTACGGAAATTCTGCAATGATAAGCAGAAAAGCGACGCACCGCCATACAAATTGACATTTCTAGCTAAGTTCAATGTTGTCAGTCCTATTTGTTTAATTTGTATCTGTTGTGATGTTTGAGACATATATTTAAGATTATTAAAAAAAAACGATACGGCGCTATTAAATAACTAAAATATTTATCCTTATATAATAATTTTAAATATGCTACGTAACCTAACTTTTATCGTATTAAGTCTCAATTACGAAAATTGGAACGTCATATAACATATGACCATGTAAGTTTACGATGTTAATATTTAATTTGGCTGGATTGTATTAACATTTTTTCTCATTTTGAATCAGAGAGGGCGCTCTCAACTACCTGCACAGTCTAAGCACAAAGTAAATAATACGTATAGTGAGACAACTCTTTAAAAACATGCAAAATTGTTACGTATTCTGCTAGGATTGTCACAAAATGTTAATAAAAAATAAACGAAACACCTTTTAAATAGTTATATTATTCCGTATTATAAAATACCATTCAAATTACTCACACTAATAATTTTATTTTTATAATTTGTTTTTAATAATTTATTGTTTCTTTTAATGGTGTAGAAAATCACCCACCCGAATCCATTAGTAAAATGTGCCTGCACCTATGTACTCATTACGCTCGGCATGTCTAAGCGACGTAGGTACCGTAGGCCGCGGCACGTGTTGGACCATCCCGATGATGAGACAACGCTTGAGATCGCGAAACACAAAGAGCGTCTTAAGAAACAAAGATCAAGCCGCGCTCGCCGGCGAGTGCGGCGTAATACTTATACTTGATACCGCCACGTAGCTGGAAGGTTCTCGCCCGATAGAGGCGTTGCTGTTGGAGTTTCTTCCGCCACCACTTCTTCTCCCAGCAATAACGCATCCCGAAGCGGTAGCAATGTTAGCTGTAGCTATCCCCGTAGGCCGATAGAAGCAACCGATCGAGTCGAGGTTCAGCCCTCTCGGGTGCCCTCGAATCGGAATGCTAAACGCGAATTAAGCGCCAGTCCAAGCTGAGGTTTTCTCTTGGGGACCCTTGAGTCTGAGCATTATATGGAGCGTCCACCGAAGCGACCTAAGAGCTCGGCGGCCTCCCAATCCGGTAATACACGCAGAGTGACGGCCCAAGCCGAGGTTTGCTCTGGGAGCCCTCGAGCTAGTCACTTTCCAACGAGGTTTAGACCAGTCGCTCTAAGTGCCGGCTACCTCAAGTCCGTCGGATCTGCAGAGGCCCTTCTGGCAAGCAGTCATGATGCCCGCGACAAAAAAAAAAACATGAATTGTCAAAATGGTCGATGAAATAAAATCTGTTATTATATTCTGTTATGTTGGCATAACACAATATAATAACAGATTTTATTTCATCTTCTTTTTTCTTTATATATCTTTTAAGTTCATCTGGTGTAAGAAGATAACAATTACCCATTAGAGTTTGTATTGTATTGCATTTTACTATAGCATTGTAATTTTACTGAGGCGGCGGTAACTCCCGGGTCAATAAACATAAAAAGTTTAGAAATCTGATGAGTGCAAGGACTCGAAATCAAATAATATTTTCAAATCTACTTTTCGAAAAACAATCATGCATTTATTATCTAGAAATATTTTTCTTTACAACAATAAACGTTTACGTCCGCAACTTTAGGTGATGACTAGGGTATTTAAAGACCATAATTTCTTAATATCAAAGTTCTCGTGCCAAGCACTTAATAATACATGCTTACTTGAAGCTTTTTTATTTTATCATAGTAGTCCTCATAGCCATTTTATTAAATGAAAGAAACCCGAGATGACCTAATCCCATTAATAATCAAAGTATAAAGCTGAATCAAGTTATATCCTGAAATAAAACAAACCTATAGCCTATGATGAATAAAACGTATGCCTATATCATTGAGCTACGAAGTTCTGCAAAGAACTGTTAGTCGTCAATGAACAAGGTACCAAAGTAAAATAAAATTTGGATGACTGACTAAAGTCGGCATAAAATAAAGCTTGCATAACTTTTGAGGATGCCAGATGGCCATTTTTACCCTTTCCTTTTCCTATTCCTTTCCCCTCCAAATCCTTAATTCCGACCCTATCATATCTAATAAACATGTTCTATACAATTTACCAGGTAGACTCTCCGGATGTTGTGTGTGTTTATTGGTGACGGGATCCCTTAACATCAGGTGAACCGTCTGCTCGTTTGTCTTCCCTTCCATAAATAAAAAATTGCAATACGCGTTCTTAAGTGAAAACCCTAAAGACGGCTCCATTCGAGCTTTTTAGAGAATTTTAATACGGCATTTGTGCTCGCGGTTTTAAATGAAAATCCATGTTTACAAAATCATTCGTTCGTAGTAAGCCACTTATGAAGTAACGCGAGCTTGAAAGACAAATTTCACTCAGAAGAACTAACGGGAAACTCAAAAGTTTCTGTTTTAAAAAAATATTTGTATACATTTTTTGTAATACTAGTGTTTTTGCTACGCACTTTTGTCTTCAAATTATGCTGCTATACTATAGTATAGTAAGTTTTACTTAAATTACACTTTTAATTAGTTAGTTGTAACTTTGAATAATTAGACATAAAAACGTTGTGTTGTTTTATAGTTATATAGTTCATTGTTATGTGTCTATGAATAATACTAGGAAACATAAAAATATATTATACTTTAGTTATCCCGAGTACATTAGATAAGTAAATATTTCATATTTAATAATTTGCGAGCTCTCAAGAAGAGAGCCTATTCTTACCTCAAAGGCCGGCAACGCTCTTGCAACTCTTCTGATGTTGCAGGAGTCCATGGGCGGCGGTTACCGCTAGA
>JAOCPS010070284.1:0-16224 GCA_025505425.1 Graphium colonna | reverse complement strand
GAGGCCTTATCAAAAAAAAACATAATAACCCCTAAACATATCAATAAATGCTTAATAAGCTATGGGTTAAAAAAACATATTTTTGATTTATTTGTATAAATTAACGTCACTCGAGTTCAAGTGCTACGTAGCTTAAAAAATCACTATGATGCTAACCGTATAAATTATTAATAAAACTTCCTCATCTCAAAAGCTATGCAAAAAGGTGTAATAGTAAATATTTAACTCAGTAAAAATAATTATTAAAAGAAAAAATAGAACAAATGAATATAGCAATATTTTTTATTTCTTTTTTTACACATCTTGCTCAATATGTAACCCTCTATTCCTGATACATATACGGACACGTTTTCGAAATTCGGTTTTTGTTATTTTTGAAGAAAATTAGTCCTACATTTGGTCTGCTGCGTGTATATTTTTCTCTCTCAATTCTTTTACAGACCTGATTGGGGTTACATAAACCAAGTTCTTCAATCATATGAAGGACTTGGGGTCATCCCCAGACATAAAATGTATCGGTGGGACTTCTTGCAGGTCATGGCATTAATCCACCTTTTAGGGTAATTTGCATCTAGCCACTGCCTAATACTAATGCGGTAATGAGCTGGGCATCCATCATGTTGGAATATTAAATTATTTCTAGTATCTTCAGGTACGTTTGTCAATAGTGCGGGTAGCTCGTTTCTTAAAAACATCTTCATAGTGTTGACCATTTAAGTTCTGGGGCAAGAAATGCGGGCCCATCAATTTATCATTAATAACGCCCATCCACAGGTTTAGTGAAAATCTTCGCTGTGATGCAGTTTCTTTGAGTTTTTTCAGTTTATTTCTTGTTTTGACGCCCAATAGTGCAAATTGTGATAATTTGTTATGCCGTCCTTGTAAAATTTTGATTTGTCGGTCCATAAAATGTTTTTTAAAAAATCTTCACACAGAATTTTAATAGCCTCGCTTGATCTTCTTCTTCTAGCGTTTGCACAGGCTGGTTATGGTAAAATGTGGCCCGATATATAAACAACAGTCCAAACTTTCCACTGTCACATAACTATCTCCCGTGAAACGATATTTGTTGACGTATTGGGATCAGTAATAAAACGTTGAATGATCTCTTCTTCGTCATTTGCAGTATATCGCCGAGGTCTTCTGGTATCAATTTGTCGTCGTTGAATGGAGCCAGTTTCAGATAATCGTCGATAAGTTGATGAGTACACTGTTACATGTGGAATCCTCCGGTCAGGGAAACGGCGTTGATATTCTCTCCGAGCTTCGGCAGCGTTGCCGTCACAAAATCCGTAACAGTACATTATGTCTGCGTATTCACTATTGGAGTACGTAGCCACAGTCAGTCTTGATCACGCACACTACAAATGTGAAATAATCCAAGGAAGTAACACAAAACGATGGAAAATATGGGAATAGCCAGATATCAAACAATACGTACTAGCGCAAAGTAAGGTTGAAACTAACTGACTGGCACAGGGCATATTTTTATGAGTATACTTCTGTACACACACAACATCAATAAGAGTGACCAATCAGGACCTCGTTTGCACGTGAGAGGGTCACACTCAGGTAGAAAACCGGTCGTCATAAAAAATACAATGGATATTATACTCTGCTGTTACAGCGACAATAATAACAATTATTATTTTTAGGCGCTAAAATATTGACTATTATACCTTTTTGCATAGCTTATTAGACGAGGAAGTTTTATTTATAATTTGTACGTTTAGCTTCATAGCAATATTTTAAACTGCGTAACACTTTAACATGAGTGACGTTAATTTATGCAAATAAATCAAAAACATGTTTATTTTTAACATTCACTTAGTAAGCATTTATTGATATGTTTGGGGGTTATTATGTTTTGTTGCTAAGTCTTCTACTATTAAAAATATGTTTAATAACATTTTACCACCCATTTTTTAAAAAATTATGTCAAAATGGGATAAAAGTTGATACTTTTTCAAAAATCACAAAGTTAAATATAAATCGAAAACTGTTAATTTTCGGCTATACATTTAGGGGGTTAAATTTGTTGAATTAGAGCTTCCCAATCTATTCTTTACGGGAATACGGCCAATTCCAAGTAACCCGTATAGTTATATATAATTGGGTTTCGGTGAAATAATCGTTTGTTTTATCATATATAATTATATATATTTCTATATGATAATATATAAATATATGTAATCGTGTTTGTGGAAAATAACTGTTTGTTTTATCTCCATATATGATTATATATAATCATATATGAATTTATATATGATGGTGTATAAAATCTTCCGTAATATATTTAAATTTCGCCTTAATTGGTATACCTAACGGCTTAATTGAAAGGGAAGCGGAAAAGAAATTAATATACAAACTAAATAATCAACTGCTTAAAATCAATCTCAATTTTTTTCCTTACTGTATTTATTGGAGTTCTATTAATTCTTACAGATATTAATCAACTCTTACAAGCTGTGTGATAGAATTAGTAATTTTTAGATTAATTAAAATTAAATGATCGTTACCTAGTATTGGAATAATTTAAGAATAAAGATATTCAATAATTGAAACTAATAATTTATCTGATATACTTCAAAATCTGAACTGTTTATACTATCTTTCACAAAATTATGAATAGTTTTACTAGTAATAGCCAACGTTGAAAGTATTTTTCTGGCAAATAGTTTGAAAGTATCGGCACAGAGTAAAAAACAAATAATTGTACTCTTCATGAGCTTTATATGATTTATATATGTTTATACATAAATATGTATAATTGTATACAATTATGTGTAGTTATATATAATGGGGTCTTGGTGCCATCATCGTTTGTTTTATCATATGGAATTATATATGGCGGTATGTAGTCTTCCGTAAATGAACAATAATGTTTATTTGATAATTGAAAACAATGATCTTTATTCAATAATGAACTGCTTAAAATCAATTTTAACATATTTTTTTATCATACAGTATTTATTGCAGTTACACACATACTTGCAGACGTAGTTCCCGAGAAAAAAAAATTATACATAAAAATTGGGCAAATATTATAATATATAATCATATATGATTAGATCCAATCAGGTAATTATGAAATTGATTTTTTTTATATATATTAATAGTACATAATTAAATAGTGATTAATATAGCTGTTTTGTAAATAATTAAAAAAATAAGTATTTTTAGTTTTAATAACTGCATTTCAGTCTTTTTTCTCTCAAAAAAATTACATCACGAATCAATTCCTAGGTGGCGATGGACGGGAAGCATATTAAAAAACAACGCGACGAAGTCAGTGTTTTCCTTCGTGACTATCAAATTGACGTTTTGCTAGTGCAGGAGACAAGACTAAAACCGACCGTTAGGGTTCCGAAAATCCCTATTTATAATATAGTTAGAAATGACCGAGCGGGCGCACCGGGCGGCGGAACACTCATTTATTATAAAAGGTCCCTGCACTGCACACTATTGGATACGCCCGCTCTAACCCACCTTAAGGCCTCGGTCTGTCAGTTAGCCATGACTGGCCATTGCTCCAATAAGCAATGCTTCTGTTTACCTTACATGTAGACCAAGCGCAACTATCTTACGCTCCGATTTTGAAGCCCTCCTATCTTTAGGAAGATCCACGATTTTGGCAGGAGACTTTTACAGCAAGCACACCCAATGGAACTCCACTCGCAACAACGATAGCGGTTTTGCACTTGATGCGTTCTCCGAACATCTCAACTATGAAGTAGCCGCGCCTTTCGACCATACCCTTGATTGATATCGCAATCATAAAAAATCTCAACTTAGTCGATAGATCGAACACGATATTGAAGTGATTAAGCTTAACTCGGATCACCGCCCAGTTGTACTTCGACTAGGGCCTTTAGCCCCTGACCCACCCTCAACATAGACCGTCACCAGCTGGCATAAAGTCAAACTGAGTTCAAAAAAGGTCTCCCGCCTGAGCTAAGCTCAATCCCAGCCACCATAAATAGTAGACAAGACACGGACTCTGCAATTCTTGTTCTCACAAGTTTCATACACTTGACCGTCAAGCAATTCTCGAGACAGGTACTAGTGATGGATGACCATCGCTGGGCCCTGCTGGAAGATGCAAAAGACTTGCTGAGACTCAAGAATACAGCCATCCGAGCCTACGACCGCTATCCAACCGAATCGAATCGCAGGCAACTACGTGCTTTGGAACGTCAGTCTAAAGCAAGCATAGAGGCCTTGCGGGACGAACGGTGGGATAGCAGATGTCGCAACATAAAACCTTCTCACCAAGCTTTGTGGTCTCTCCCCAAAGCGTTTAAAACTGGTGCAGTGGCCACCATGCCACCTATTGATCTTCTGGGCAATACGCCAGCCATGTTGGACGAGGAGAAGGCCAAATGCCTGGCTGACAGCCTCGAGACTCATACAACCCAAGCCTACTGTCGGTCGACCCAAACCACGTCTGCAAGATGGACGACACAGTAGCCAAAAAATTAAACGAACCATTACGCGATCAGGTTTCCGTAGTAACGTGCGGTGAAGTTGAGGATATCATCAAAAAAATACGACCACGTAAAGCCCCCGGCTCTGATAGCGTCACCAATAAGGTGACTAAACTCCTACCCACTGCCATCATCCAACTATTGGTCGTAATATATAACGCGGACTAATATTAACCCGCTTACGTAGTTTCATGGACTGTCGAGAGCTTCCCATTCCCGAACAATTCGGCTTCAGAGCCAAACATTCATGCACCCATCAAGTGCACCGCATTACGAAGCACATATTAGCCAGAGACAGGAGCGCTCTTTCTCGATGAAGCGAAAGCGTTCGACAAAGTATGGCATAATGGGCTCGTATATAAGTTATATGACCTCAGAATGCCCGACCGTCACGTATGCATAATACGAGACTTCTTTAGTAATCGGACTTTCCGCTACCGTATAGAGCTGAGCAGATGCTTGACTCCACGCCCTATCCAGGCAGGAGTCCCCCAAGGTTCGGTCCTTGGGCCTACTCTATACACTCTACACCAACGACATGCGGCGTATCCCAGGTGTAGAGTTAGCACTTTTTGCAGACGACACCTGCATCTATACATCAGGTCATGACACTGATACAATTCTCAAACGCCTATAAACCGCAGCCAACACCCTTGGTGAATAGTTTCGGAAATGGAGTATTGAAATAAATCTATCCAAAAGCGCGGCAGACCCACGCGGCAGACTTCACCCGCAGAAGAGCGAGTAAACTCCCATCGATCACCCTAATGGATAGTCAAGTTTCATGGGTAGACAAAACCAAATATCTGGGTGTCGTCTTCAATTCTAAACTCACCTTCACCCTGCATATGACTCGGGTTAGAAACCGGGCGGTCTACGTACTAGGCCGTCTATATCCCATACTCAATGAAAAGTAAAAAATGTCCCTTCGGAATAAGGTGACAGTTTATAAGGCGGTAGTTCGCTTCATTATGACTTATGCGTGCCCGGTTTTTGCAAACATAAATCCGCGACAGATAGGCCGACTTCAGGTTATACTAAATCGGTTCATGCGTAGAACCTCGGGAGCATCCTGGTTCATGCGCAATATAGACTTACATATCGATCTCGAGCTTCCCACCATCGCTCAAGTCCTGAAGATGTCAACGCGCCACTATTTCAAATCCGCCGCAACACACCCGAATCAATTAGTAGTAGCTACTTCCACCTATAGGCCCATACCGATAGGCACGTTTAGACGACATGAAAATCGTAGATACGCGTTAGACTTTCCGGATGACGAAACGACTCTTTCAATAGTCAAACATTAAAGAGCGCCTCAAAAAACAAAGAGCTAGCCGCGCTCGCCGGCAAGTGCAGCGAAATGCTTATACTAGATACCACCATGTAGATGGCAGGTTCAGTCCCGATAGAGGCGTTGCTAGAGTTTCTTCCGCCATCGTTTTTTCTCCCAGCGATAACGCATCCCGAAGCGGTAGCAAAGATAGATGTAGCTCTCCCCGTAGGCTGATTATAACAACTGACCGAGCAGAGGTTCGTCGGCCCTCTCGGACGCCCTCGAGTCGGAATGCTAAACGTGTGTTGAGTGCCAGCCCAAGCCAAGTGCGAGTTCCCGTCTCGGGAGCCCTTGAGCCTGAGTACTCGATGGAGCGTCCGCCAAAGCAACCTAAGAGTTCGGCGGCCTCCCAATCCGGTCATGCGCGCAGAGTGGCGCCCCAAGCCGAGGTTTCCTTTGGGAGCCCTCGAGCTAGCTACTCATAAACGAGGTTCAGGCCAGGCGCACTAAGCGCCGGCCACCTCAAATCCGTCGGATCTGCAAAGGCCCCTTTGGCTAGCAGTGATAATGCCCGCGACAAAAAAAAAGTGATCAACAAGGCAAGTGGGGAACCCCCAGGGAGAGGCTATTCCTTTGCACTGCGGACGGGTTGACCCTTGCGATTATCCCTAATGCGAATAATTCGGATGCGCACTTTTTGATAATGGGGACTGCGTACGCCCCGTCATCCTCAGTTTTATATCTAACCGTATATTGGATCTAATCATATACTAATTATATATGATTATATTTGGCCACTTTTTATATATAATTATATATAACCAATTTATATATAATTATATGTATAATCATATGATTATAAAATTATATATAACCAATGTATATATAATTATATGTAAACATTTTTTCTCGGGAGGGGAGATGGATTCGTGGAGTCCGCCTTTGATGGCAGGGACAGTGGTCGAAAGTTCAGGGCCACTTGGCCCGGCTTTAACGGACCAGGGTCGCGGCAGACGCCTCTACCATACGCCTGACCCCGTAATCTCTCCAGCAGATATCGAAGGCGGACCGTTCCTCACCATTCGGCTATGGGCTCCTCTTACCGCGGGTTGCCCCATCCCGCGGTGACTAAGCGACCCCGCAACAACATGGCGGGAACCCGGTCGAAGGGGTTATGGAGGTACGAACCTCGGCTTGATCGTAATCGATAAGGAGACCTATCTGGGAGAGTTCTAATGGTTGTTATTGCGGTTTAAGTACGACTCAGATCACATGATTGATTATATGCAAAAATTAATTTCGACGTGATCAATGAGGTGAACACCCGTCTTTAAATAACAGTAACAACACGACGCGGCTTAAAAACGTTCCAATACACGGCGAAATCGTGAGTAGGTTTGATATCGGGGACCTCGCGGTCGCGCTGTCTTTATAGACACGGGAAAGTGTGATTTCGTAAATGAGTTATGTTGTTGATAATAATGACATGCGTGGACTCAGTCGGGTGGTTGGCCTCCGGAGCCACGGTCGTTTGTTGTAGGGGTAGGTTGTTTGAATTAAAACATTTAATTGAGAACATTAATGCATCATCGGGATCGCATATTACGCTTATGGGTAGACGACACCTCGGTGGTGAGGGACAGGTTGCAAAATCTCTTACTAGCGGATTGGGGTGGTTTTTAATTTTATCGCAGTCTCATTAACGATTCCTTCAATATGCTGCATGACATAATAAGACGCATGCAAATTTTGTGCTTTTACACGTAAGCGACATTTTATTTGAGAAATGGATAAGCAGACATAAGCGAAACATTGCAAACATTGCTTTTTCGGCTACTGTTCTTATGTGACTTTTGAATGTCAGAAGATTATCTAAGATAATACCAAGATATTTTGCTATTGAATAGGATTGCCTTGCTTTTACCTGGATTGAACAGACTTGACAGTCAAGAATATTATATCTTTAGTAAAACCTTATTGCTGACTATAAAAAATATTGTTTGTTTTTAATGAACTAGTTAACCAACATCTATTTTTGGAATTCTTCTCTTGTCATTTTCTTTACCTTCCAGCTTATAAAGAATTTATTTTTTATGAACCATAAATATAATGTAAAGAATTTATGGTTCATTATGGCCAGTAATAAAATAAATGATTATGTTATATGTAATTTCAACAGTTTATATATTCTTTACTGCATTTTGAATTAAATTATTTAAATATGACAGCTTTTCTTCTTTGGTTTCACATCTAGTAAATTTGTCCCATATCACCTGAAAGAAAGGAAAAATATATATTAAATTCATAATCAACATTACATATGACATAAAATAAATGAAAATTAAAGTTAAAACAATGAAAAAGAAAATTACCAATTCTGCGCAGTACCCCAAAGCTCTCAGTTCCTTTAGTTTACAATTAAATGCTCCAGTGGGCGCCTGAGAATTGCGAATCAGAACATTTCTCCCAGCAATCACCAACACAATCCAAATGTTATCATCAGGTTTATGTTTCAACAGTCCAAAATGTCTGTTATCAAATGTATTACCAACAGAAAGTATTTTAGAGGAGTCATCTTTACTGTAGCAAAGAATGACATCTGTAACAATAAAAAGGATAATAAATTGATTGACATGATTATTTTTTAAAATTTACACATAGACTCTAAATGAAAGTACGAAGGTAGAATTGAAGATAATGTTTAAAATAACATTATTTTCATTAAATTTCTTATCAATGGGCAAACTACCAGCACAATATGTGCCTTCTGTTTAAATGAAATGTTAACTACCTACCTCCTCTTTGATGATGTGTGACAATATGGCCACCTGTTACACAGTCATCGCCTCGAGATTCCTTCAATATGGTGAGAATTTCTAAGAACATTTTATCTGTTACATTGTACTGTTTTGAATAATTTGGATTGGGTACATAATCTGTATACTTTTTGGCCATAACTGCTACTTCCTTGTCAGTTAGTTGACTCATACTACAGTCTTTACAAAATATTTGAACCATATTATGTAAAGTCAAAATTTCCCTTCCATACATCATGCAATGTTTACCGTAGACTCTTTCCAAAAAATTTTTACTTAGTACAGTTTTAATAAGGTCTTTTGGATATATTTCTAACAGACTTAGATAAGCTACACAACAGGCAAGTGATCTTCCAAATTTATTTAATTCATTTTCTCGCTCTGGTCTTTTTAATTCTTCTATTATTTTGACAAAGAAATCTTTGAACTGTGGTTTGTAATTAAATGTGCCAAATGTTAGAACTACTCTTTCAAGATCTTTTAATCTTGCTTCAGACATTGATTGTCCAATTCTATTTGCAATAGCTTCCAAGCAATTTTCATGCAATGTAAGTGTTGAAGTTCCTAACAAACCAATATGAACATTGCACATTACGGATAACCTTGGAACTTCACACTGCAATTTATCCAATAGCAAATAAATTAAATTATCTGTTGAAAATTTTACTGAATAGCGAATAACCTTTAATAATGCAGCAAGTGAAATTTCATGGATTTGTGAACTGTTTTCTAGAACTTTACAAATAATATTTTTAACTAGATCCATATTTCTAATAGGGGTTTTACTTTTGAAAAAACCCATGGATATTATTGCAAGTTCATCAATAGTAAAGTTATTAAAGTGTTCATTGACACTTATTTCCAAATTATGCATATCCTTTGGAGAACATCTTCTCACTCCAATAAAAAACATTGTTTTCACAATTTGTGCTGGTGACAAATTTTTTGCTCTTGCAGCTAATTTTAGCATGCATTTATATGAATAATCACTGACTCTAGATACATTCAACATGAAGAAAAGAGTAGCATAAGTAAGCATTTCATCATTTGACCATTCCTTTATTCTTTTGAGACATTCATCATCCAATGCTGCCCAAACTTCAATATAATTTCTTGTTCTAATGGATTCTGTTTCAGGCCATTTTAATAATGAATAAAACACTGTTTGAAGTTCAGCATCACTTACATGTGCCAATTTATCTGTTAAATTGTCTATAAAGCTGTCAAACATGGTGTTTGATATACATAAGTTTTCCTTTGAGCATAAAACACCCAAGATAGGGAATGTTTCAATAACATGACTATGTGATTTCTTCGACCAATCTTGTGAAAGCAAATCTTGTAAAGGATGTTTTGGTAATATGAGGTCTTCATTAAAGTTGAACTTGATCGCATATCCTTGATTTTGCATTATGCTATACGCAAATTTGTTTTCATGTTCCATAAACATTTTCATACACAACATTGGACTATTGTGAACGTTCCTATAGTAATTTATATATTTATTACGTTGCTTAACCACCAATCGGTTTTGCAATTGGAACTGTGAAAAAAATCTTAATATTTTATAAAGCGTCATTGCTAATATTATTTCTATAATATGTATTAAAATTAATATATTGAAGAATACATTCAATGTATTCCTATTAATGGAATTCTGCCAGAGTTTAGGTAGAGTGAAACAAGTGGTATATGCTTAAAATTGTTTGGTGATATTGATTATCGTACAGTTGTGTAACTGACACTTATTTGGTTGAATCTCCTGGGCAAACATTAAACAGTAGAATATTTATAACCACAAAACGCGTTATCAATGTAAATGTGACAGATGGCAAATGTCACGGCCAGCATATGACAGTGACACTAACATATTACTGACAATCGGTTTATACATAAAGCCCAATAAATGGGAGTTATTAAAAAAGTGCCTTTAAAAATTGTCGAAAGGTTTGTGACTGCCCTTATGAGCCAGTCTTGCACTAAGCGTCACAAAGTACTCTTTTAACATTGCTTTACCAGAACTGAAGGGTTAGGTGAAAGATTTTTTTATAAATGTAGGAATTATAATAATACCTTTATTTCTATTTTATTTACAAAAGTAAACAAAGATACAATATGTAATTAATAGGTCCCCTGTCTAATAGATTACTAAACCTACCACCCAGGTTAGTTTATTACTTAAGCTTAGCTTAGGCTTAGCTTAAGCTTATAGGAGTAACAAAAAATATGTCGGAAAATTAAAGTGAATTAATATTAAAAAAAGATTATACCTATACATATCTATTGTTACGTTTAACGCTAATCTTCTTCAAGTTATTTTATAAAAAATAAGAATAATTATAACACAGTAGCAATTATTTCATTTAAGAAAATCCCCACTAATACTCATCATTATCTATCAATACATCACGTCAGAAATCTATATTACATTATATTACAATAGTTACATAATATTTCTCACTGAAGGGTTAGGAATATTAACGAGCAATATGGTTTCTAACCTATCACAATTGCTCCTGAGATAGATAGATAGTATCTATCCTTATCTATTTATATGCGAATGAATGTCAGACAGAAAAGGAGCTTTGCTTGGTTCATTTGGTGAAGAAAGTTCAGTACCCGGAGCTAATAAGTGTAATGTACTGTACAAAGCCGTGGTAGCTCAGTGTCCGGGCGCTCGCCATGAATTCTGTTTACTCGAGGCAAAACTCGGTTTGATCCCCAGTGCCGGCACGAATGAAACTTTTCTAATTGCAGTTTTAAGTGTTGATTTACCACGTGCTCTACTGTGAAGGAAAACATCGTGAGAGAACCTGCATATCTTATGAAATAATATTTCTAATATATGTGAAGTCCATCATCCCGCACAAGGGCCGCCTGTGTCCAACATGTTTGCCCTAAACCCTCTATTTAGAGGAAGCATTTGCCCACTGACAATTTAAAAAAAGGCTATTACTTAGTTACTGAACTTTGAAAACTTCAATCATAATATTACCCGCGTTGGATGTTGCTTTGTAAGATAATTTTATATATTGCAGGTATGAATGAATTTTCAAAGCAATAAAAAACAATGCCATACTACATACATAGAATTATAAAATTAAGGATGTTTAGATTTATACTTTTTTTGATACTTGTGCTTTTGATATTGATGGTTTTGTTTGATACTCTATATCTAAGGTTGTTTATATATCTTTAGTATGTAAAATAAGATTATTTAGTAGTGTTTAGACAGGAACGTGCATGTCTACATACTGCGGAAACAAATGAATGGTCGCACAAGATCCTGATAACGCAGAAAATCGAGGCAGCTATCTCTGAGCTAATTATCTCTCGCTCATCACCGGGATCTTGGGCGATGTACTTACCTCCATCGCCGCAGGAAAAGATCCACTTACCTCAGTTGCTGCGGCGATACAATCTCTTGCTGCGGCTTACAGGCGACCAACAGATTAGAGTGCACGCGGCATAACCACCGACTAAGACTCTGTGAAGTTTAGATCACTGTAAAGCCGCTCATACGATGCTCTTAGGGGTCCCCGCACATAGTTAACTCACCTAGCGGAAGTGAGCACCAATCGCGCAAGAAGCGAATAAATTACATAAGGCTTATTATACCGCTGCTAGAGGGTATTTGAGAACCAAGTACATTAGGAAGAGTGTAATAAAACCAATCACCCACTACTTACCGCTGCCACGGCATAAGGATATTGAGCCTAATGGCTCTCTCCACTTTTCCTTTGAAAAACGAGTGTAAGTCCGAGAAATGGGTTAAGAACTCCGAGTCTCGGAACAGACAGGTGGTTCAGCCTCCAGCAACTCCGAAAAAAGAATGGTCGCAGCCTAGAACGGAAGCCAGCTAAGTCCCCGAGTCTCAATGAATGTAGATAATAAATCCAGCCCACGTGACAATTCTTTTATTTCAGAAGAAAAGAAATATACATAGTCAACTTCAATATATTGTTTGTGTACAAGTTGTATATATGTTATAAATTAAAATATGACAGAAGTATAAAGCTCTGTCAATTATAATTAAATAAAAATAAACTATCTTAATAAAAGATACAACATACGGCATAATATACTAATGCATGACAATTCGCATATCGTTTTCTTCTTGAATACTTTCGTCTATCGCTCTATGTTACTATTATCACACTGTACCCAATGTTCTGATTGACCAAAGCATCCAAAATACTGCGGTTTTAAATAAAGAAGCTTCATTTCTTCCACGACCCCAAGACCTGGAATAGGTTTAGGTCGAATACTATCTTCCTCTTCTCTTTTTCCGCCTAAATATAAATACTTGTCCAACCAAACTTTTGACTAAAATAAACAAAACTGAAATTAGTTTATGTTGGAATAATTTAAAATAGATATATGTATTTTATAAAGTTACCTTAGAAATATTAGTCGAGGAAGTTGTACAAAATGGCCAAGTAGTAAATCCCTTATTTAATTCGTGACAATAGTTACACCAGATATCCCAATATATCTGAAAAATAATTACACGATGCGTAGCCGAAACACGATACAAGCTACAATTAGTTTCTGAAGATTACATTGTCATTTCTGGCTTTCTTAAAACAGTAAACCTAAATCTGATATTTTACAATTTACGCAAAAAAAAAAATGATTTTTTAAAATCATAAATATATGAAACCTTTGCTAATTGCACATAAATGAGTATTTTCGTAAAAACATTCAGTGGAAATTTTGATACCGTCTTACAAGATAATTTCTTCATCTTTTGGTTGGCATATCGATGATGCAATAAGGTATTCTTTCCTAGCCAACTAGGTGATGACTAGGGACGAATAACCTATGGTATTAAACCCGTCTTTTGTGATCCCTTTTATTTAAGGTTTTGCAATAAAATATAAATAAATAATATTTTAAAGTCTGGGTGACAGGGAGTTCGGAGTACTAGTATGTACTCGTAATAGTTCTATGGTACCGAGTGATACGGAGGTTCTAGGAGACTGGTGCAATTACAAGAAGTCTAGACTGCTATTACATTATTAAAGAATATCTTCTTTTTCTTCACGGAACAGAGGTGGTCCGTATCAAATTGCAGACACCTCTTCTCTGTAACATTTGTGTTATCTAAACTATGCATTGTGTTTAAATATCTCTAATATGCATTATGTCTTCCTATGGAACCCATCCGACTTAAATAAAAAAAATACATGTGAAGTGTGCTAGTTATATCCATGAAAACTTCACTTTATTGCGGGATAACGCTGGATACAATGCTGCTTCATAATACAATAGAGCACTTTTACACGCAGACGTACGCCAGAACGAATGTTGTTGTTCTGGTCAAAAACTCATTTCAACACCACCGTGATAGTAAGTTTTTTATCGTGGTTTCCCCAGTAGGCCTAATCCGATATAGACTTTGCGGCTAAAACGTACATAACTTGTTTATTGTAAAATGAGTTGAGAGAAGATACTGTCAAGCGGCAAAGATACGAGTTGGCAAAGTTGAAATTCGCAAAGAACACATCGAAATCTATAAAATTACTAATTTTCAAAACTCCCGGAAAACTTTCCAGACGAAACTACCGAATGATTGTCCTAACATGACGTTTAGACAATTGGTAATAGAGATGTAATTGAATTTTTTCGCAGATTTCAATGTAATAGAAATTAATTTTGATGAATCAATTTTCCCATTTTATCGAATATCTCCGAAACCTAGGTTTTCTTAAATTTAAAATAATAAGTCTAGACACCAATTTTTTTTTTAATTGACGCATTTAGTTTCGGTTCGCCATATGAAAAATGGTCATTGTATTTTACTGATTTGTTTGGGTTTTCTGGTTCCCGGTGTAAAAAACCGATAAGCCTGAACAGCGTTTAGTTTTTCCATTATCAACCGAGCATTCGCCACTTCAATTCCGTGATGTCATTGCAGTGCTATTTAACAAATGACGTTTTTTGTCTAATTCTTCTTGTCTCCGTTTTTGCCGAGGCGTGGACGGGTGCTGGCGACATTATTCTATTCAAGAACAATCTTGAACAGACTAATGTCGCCAGCACCCGTTTTTAGTTTAAGAAAACTAAAAACTCAAGTCTGAGAAGTATCAGAAAAGTTTTTAATAAGGCCTAATAATTGATATCCAACTTGGTACGTTTAAAGATGATGATTTTATATCGATGATTTTAGGTCTGTAGAAGGCATTATACTACTCTTAGTGTGACAACACTATGACCGGACGGCTAAGACGTTTTTAATTATGCCTCGTTTGTCAAATTAAAAATAGTTTGGTAGGTTGTATGTTATGGAGTAACATATCAACATACATCCGCGTACTAGCTAACTCCGTTTTTGTCGAAAATGAATTGAAATTCGGAAAAACATGATTCGCACAAGTTTATAATGTTACGTTATCACAATTATTTTAATAAATAGTTATTCGAAACTTTTCTTGTTCTACGCAATGAATTTGATTCTTTTTCGTATTTAGTTTGGAAAATGTTTTTTTTTTTATTTAGCAAAATTATTCAAATGGAATTAGCTGGTTTGCGAATTAACGTATCGATGTCTAAAATCTTACCCTTAGCTTGATTAGTCTAATAATTAAAAGTTATATTTATCAAATTATGTTGTTAGTACTTTTGCATCTTGAATGGTAATTGAAAAAATAATGAAATTGTTGTTGAAACACAACAATGGTCGTCTTATATGTAATATTTGTAAAATGATTGTCAGTCGTTTATATACAGGCTGATATCATAACCCTTGTTTAGCCACGCCGCGTAAAAAGTGGATGTTTTATCGCATTGGTTAGCAGGCGGCGCGCGTCCTGAGAGCTTGGCTGGGGCAGATTCCCGCACCGGATTCTGGTGCTTCCACATAGCGATCGTATGGCTTTTTGCCGGTCCGAAGGTCGGTCGAGGCGAGCGGCCTAGCATTCCGCTGCCTATGAATGAATAGTCGCCCGACTGGCCGGTTTCGGTTCAATTTGACAACAGTTTGGTGGCGCGGGCAAACCGGAATCGCGAGCCGCCCCGTGGGAACGCGACAATCAGTTTTCTTACGTTATCCGTCTCGTCTGACGACCCGTGCGCTGACGTTTCAGGGCGTATAACGATTTTCGCCTACACACGTCTTGCCTTGTACCTCTTCTGGGTCGCGAACATAAAGGAGTACGGCTTCGCACAAGTCATTTTGTCTTCACGTGTCTTTACATTTATTTTATTTCTTCTTAACATATCATCATCATATGCCTTAGTATCTTACGACATCCACATTAGGCAATGCCTTTATCGTGGGCATCGGTTTAAAAAACAATACACAATACAAGACACTAGTATCTAGTAACAATTTAACATTGGGACAGAGTATTAGCAAAGGTTACATTATAGATAAATTAGAAACAAAGCGGTAAATGAGAAACGGACAAACTTCTTTTAAATGTTCTTAAAAGAATAGAAATAGAAAAAAGACATTAAAAATAAAAAAAGTTGAATAGAAATACACATAAAACTTATTTTAACTTTACTCAACTTAATGAGAGACTTAACTTAGCCATATCTCGTAAAACGAGTGAAAAAGAGTAGGAAATCTTTTAGAGAAAAAAGATAACAGTAAGGTCCATATGGCACACAACCACCTGTTTTGTATTACTAATGTATT
>JAOCPS010069964.1:0-16236 GCA_025505425.1 Graphium colonna | reverse complement strand
TGGCCATCCGGCATCCCCAAAAGTCATGCATACTTTATTTTATGCCGACTTTACAAAGGGCGGTGGTACTTCCCCGGTCGAGCGTGGCCTTAAAAGTGCAGCAAAAGCTGTGAAAGGATGTTATGCTCTACCACCTGTCAAAGTGTAGGGAATTTTTAAAGGCTTCACTGTATTACTGCAGCGCACTTAGCTGCAGGAATGCAATGTTGATTCATTAATGTCAATGTGAGTCGGTTCTGTGTGCAGAGAGTACATATAACAGGTCGAGTAAATGTTCCTTCTGTTTTAATTAATGCTCAGCCACGTAACAGCTGCATACAAGTCAACGGTCCAACTATTTGTCGGTAGACAACGTGTGCACACTAGAATTTAACTACGTTCCACATGTTAATTGGATTGATTAATTTTATAGATAATAAATATATTATACAATAAATATTCAGTAAATTAAATTGGATTATGCTCAGTGAATGTCTTCATGTTTGTTAGTTTATTATTAGCGGTTACTGCCTCCGTAACTTAGTGGAACCTTGCTTTTTCGAATTCCGCGGGGAAACAAATTTGTATTGTTGTTTCTTAGTTGGAGGTCAATGCGGAAGGATGATCTCCCGACTGAAAGATAAGATAATCCATGCGTGAGATGGACATGTAAAAAGTCGGTCCTGCGCCTGATTTCTCCCTGGTCGTGTCGTATTTCCTCATCGGGTAATGAGTGTAATGTAACAGAGATTGCACCTATGTTGGGCGCGTACACTTGTGCACTATATCTCCTGCGCAGTTGGCTGATCACTTCAGTTATGGTGACTTTATTAGTGATTGCTTAAGCTGTCATTTCATGCTCATATAAGATAAAACTATTGTAGCTTGCATTTTAAAGATGTTAAGCATTCTAGAAAGGTATGTCGCAGATTTATAAATAAAACTTCAAAATTAGGAACTGTTGTTTGGTAACTGCAGTATTTAAGAATCTTAGCAACAAGCATACGATTTGTTGTTAACTTTTATTAAACGACGTAGTACATTTGTATTGTACTTTATGCTGATTGGTAAGTGAGGTAAAAGCAAAAATAATGAAGCTACGTTCAAATATCACGATTTTTTTTCTGGTATTTAAAAAATGTTCAAAATAAAGCGATCTGTATTGTGAATTGTAATATCGGTAACTATCCCTTATAGGGTTTTTAATCAATATAATTATTATTTATCCGCCACCTTAAAATTACTTTGTGGTACCTAAAAATATTTTGAGTAGGAAAAGATTGTTGATTAATATGGTATTATTATTTCTCTGTATAGTCGTTGATCCATAATAAGGCTTTACCTTTTGAACCGTAATAAGGACTTGCAATGGAGTGGTCCCATAAAAAATTCAAGAAAATAATTCCATTAGTTTTTCTTTTAAATCAAAATAACAAAATTGATTTTATATATTTTTGCGTCTATCTTTGTCAAATTTCCAAAAATTCTTTTTTTCTCATGTATTTTCTGTTTTTTAAATAAAAATAATAAAATTTATGATAACTTATGAAGCATTTTGAAAAAAACTATTTTTTTATCTGATTTTATAAACAAACTAATCCTATCTAATAAATCTTATTAAATTTTAAATTAAATTTTGTACGACTATTGTGGAAGTTATACCCTAAATTCCACAAAAGTCCTACAAAATGTTATAAAAATCGGATAAGTTTCTTTTTAAAATTGAAATAACGGAGAAGGTATGTTCGGAGAGTACACTTAAAGGCGTTTGAAGTCGGTTTTTGTAATTTTCTGTGAAAATAAACTTGTTACTGCTGGTTCATGTCGTGACTCAATGAAAATGTATATTTTTTTTTATTTTCCGTTACGTAGAAACTACTTATTTTTGATATAAAGTTATTAAATTAATGCGCGCTCTCTTAATAAAATTTTACTCATAAAATAATATAAACTGTTTGCATAGAACTAATTTATGTAAGCATAAATAAAATATATTTGACCCTTAAACTCTGGGAGCACCAATCGGACTTAAAAATATTTGTGTATTATATACACTTTCAAAAGAAACAAATTTTAACTGTTTCTTTGAATGTGTATATCTATTATGACGACACGATTCTTAGGAGCCGGGTAGATATAGAGTAACAACTCTATATAATAAATGATTTAAGGGTTACACTGAGTTAGAGATAAATATTAAAGTATAAATAAAAATTAGTAAATATTGAGCCGATTTAGAGATTCAAAACGCTACGTAAGCAAACAGTTTTAAGATAAATAAGAATAAAAAAAGTAAATAATCAAGTCAGTCTGTAAACCTAGCAGTCATTTTAATAATCTATTAAATGATAACAACTTATCATCTTGGTCCACAATATTTCGTTGGAATAAAATATGTGACTTAAGTAATTAACTTTTTATACGTAATTGAGGAATGCTGTATATGTAGTGAAGTAAAGTACCAGCCTATTTTAAATGTCCCACTGCTGGGCAAAGGTCTCCTCTAGACAGAGGCCACCACGCTGCCCAAGTGCGGATTGGCGTACACATACACCAGAAATATTATTTCTTAGATGTGCAGATTTCCTCGCGATGTTTTCCTTCACCGCAGAGCACGTGGTTAACCAGTACTTAAATTGCAATTAAAAAGTTAACAATTTCATTGGTGCCGGCATCGGGGATCGAACTCAGGATTCGAATAAATCAGAATTGAAAGCGTGTGCGGACACTGAGCTATCACGGCTCTCGATGTACTCGTATATGTACTTTTTATAAATATGTATCGTAATGTAACAATTAAAATTGTAGCTATCCCTGACCTGCATACCGGTCATTCTTATCTCTCGCCGATTTAACGCGATTACGCTAAAGTGAAAGTGTTCCAGCTTTTTTAGCAACTGTACCAAAGATTTGTTTGTACCGCCACCAGCTCCGATAGCCGTGATCGTCTAGTGGTTAGGACCCTACGTTGTGGCCGTAGTAACCCAGGTTCGAATCCTGGTCACGGCAGCGAAGCGCTGTCGCGGCGGAGACTAATTTTTAATTTTTTTTGCTAAGTTATTCCATATTAATTGGTATTTTATGGTAATACATGATTTTTAAAAATAATACAATCATTAAGTTTACGAAATCTAACATATTTCATTTGTATGATGGCAAAAAGTCAGCTAAAAAGTTTTATCCTTCGTAAATTTTAGTCTAATACTATAAATAATTTTCATGCTGATTAACACATTTACATTGTCTGTAATTGATGATTTTACATTGTCGATGGCAGAGATAAAATCTTGTTTTTATTTGTCAAAAAAATATACAGCAGTCCGAAATATAATGACAGTAAAAAACTGGGTAGATAACGGGTTCAAATAATTTTAGATATTGTTTTGGTAACGACTAAACGAACTGCGATATTCGAAGATTTGTTGAAGCTGTAAGATTAAACTAATAAACGATATCAAAAACTTGCATAACGACAGATTATTTTAAATATTTATGTTTATTTAACATAAAATGATCTATTTTTTAGCCGTGATTAAAAGAGATGATTATATCGGATAAGCCTTCATTATGAATTCCAATCATCTCTCGAAATGAATCGCGGTCGTTCATTATATCAAAAGATTGATACTGAATTTGATAATTTCGATTATATTAACTGACGTTCGGTTTTTAAGTAAAAAAGTGAGCATTTCATTTTTGTCTCCAGTTTAAACGATTTCATTATTTTGCGGATATTAAAAACGTACGTTTTTGTGATTTCATTTATCGGAAAATGATAAAAGCTCTTTGGACTTTGCGTTATTGCATTGTACGGAAAATTTTGTTTCCTTTTTATTTTTTTTGTCTTGATAGGTTTGGTTCATTGTGACTTGCTCGCTCACCTCTTCATGAAACGGCTTAAAAGGGTGTAATGCGGGAAAAAAATTAACGGTCATATTTTTTCTGCGTTGAACTTGCTGCGGCTCTTGAAAATATGATGAGTTTTCTGCTCTTGTAAAAAAGTTGATTTGTAATCAGTTAGACAAAATGATTATTTTAAAATGAGATAGGAAACGCTATCGTAGGTGATTATTCTTATTAAAAACACATCGGCCAAGTGCGGGTCGGATTTGCGCACTAAGGGTTGAGGCCTCGTCTAGAACGAGGGTATAAGTCATAGTCCAATACGCGGCCCCAATGCGGATTGGTGGACTTCACATATCTTGGAAATATTATTTTATAGATATAAAAGTTCGATATTTTCCTTCATAGAAGAGTTTGTGGTAATTTAGCACTTAAAATTCCAATTAGAAAATTGACAACCTCGAGTAAACAGAATTGAAGGCGTGCGCCTGGATACTGAGCTACCACGGCTACTACAAACTGTAAATTAAAATTTAAAGTTGACGTCCAGTCTGACCTACGTATACACCATCACATGGTGTATATGGAGGTCAGACTGGACGTAACTAAACGGGGTGAAAAGTGCGTCGAGTGTGAGGGTAACAACCTGCATGCTGGTGAAGGATTCTGCATGGACCTGCTAACATTATCGCATGGTGGTGGTTTCGTCTGCATCATCGTGAACGAGAGCGCAGGCACAAGCAGTATGGGAAGGGAGGGAGGAACTTATAGAAACATTATAGTATTAAAAATCATTGGCGTTTTATAAGTAGTGAAATTTTATATTGTGTTTGGAACAAACAGCCGTAACAAATATCTCTACTTAGCGGTATCTGTAACTGAAGACAAGTAGGAGGCTAGCTACTTGTGAAGGTATCGAAGAACTGTGCACACATCCCCCTTTTTTCACCTATTATCTTTTTCCTATTATATGCTATAAAACTGTCAGAACCCGAGTAACTTTCCGGCTTTTATAAATGTCTATAAGACAAGATATAACTTTTCTTTTTTTTATGAAAAGGATGACAAACGAGCAGACGGTTCACCTGATGGTAAACAATCCCGTCACCCATAGACAAACGCAACATCCGGGGAGTTGAGAGTGCGTTGTCAACCTATAGAGATCGGATATAATAGGTTTATTGAATAGGATGGGGTTGGGATTAAGGATTTGGAGAGGATAGGAATAGGAAAAGAAAAAGATAGACATAGCCATCTGCCATCCCCAAAAGTCATGCATATTTTATTTTATGCCGACTTTACGTCTAGAGAACCGTCTGGTTGCTTGAAAACTATTTTTATCGTGTTTAAAATATGTTCAGTTCATATGCTATAAACGTAAGGTATGAAATAATATAATTAGTCTTATTTATTTTATTTGCATTTAAATACAAATATATTTCGTTCTCATTTTAATACATAAAGTAATAAAAGGCTCTAGTTCCATATCCGTAGTCACGATTTATTGCTTCATAAATATAAACCTGCTGTAAGTTTTATAAACATGTTTTAATTCAACATAAATACATTTCAAAAGATGAACATGATATATTAATATATTATTTAAATTACAGAATCATAATTATATTGTTTTTATCTAGCTTACCTTAGGTTTTGCTTTACTAATTAGCGCTTGAGTATCTTTAAATTATGAAGGTTATGGAAAATGTTTTTATTTTTTGCATTGCTAACTACCAAAGGTGTGGAAATAAGAAAAATATTATAAGAGTTGATATTCCATATTAGTTATTACTACTACTAATAACAGAAAAATACATCGTATATACATGTTGGGTAAATGTCAAGTTTGCGAAGTAACTTAACAAAACTTACGAATAAACATCTTATCTGATATCTTTTAAAATTAAGAGATCCCTATGTCAGGCTATGTTACATGGGTTAAAACTTTGTTAAATACCAATTCAGACTTTCTTTGGCTACCGGAATTTTACAAAAAAAATTTCCATGACAGAAACAAAAGTAAATAATGGTTTATAATACACAATAGCTTACAAACTATATATAGATAATAAATTGGGAGCAATAAGGCAAGCTATAGCAGGTATCGAAGCTAGCTAGTACTCGCGTGAAATGTTTTATTTGAAAACTTTACATACAACCCGGTCGAGTTAACTGCGTACCTGGCAGACGTGACCTCATACGACGCTGTGGTACCAAAAGGTGTTGACCGCAGTGACTTGACGGGTCGAAAGCGGAGAGGTCTGCGGGCAAGTGGGAAGGGCATCGCATTCCAGCGAGGTACGCAGTTAGCCCGACCGGGTTGTAGTTAAGGACGGTTCATTTGATGTAGTTTAGGTATTTCCGATTTTTACATCATTAAAGTGAGTATTGACACCCTGCCAACAATGTACATTCTAGTTCTGACTTTCGTCAACTTTTTAGACGAAAATGTGTTTAAATATCTGGGCTTTGTAAGGAATTAAAAAAATAAAACATGTTTTATCGATTCCTACGACGATGGTTGTCGGTTTATAATTTCTTTTAGTATAATGTTTTTTATTATTACTACTGACTTACTTACTAGAGTGGTGCAGCGACCCGAAGTGAGCCTTGGCCTCCGACAACAAAAGTCTCCACTTCTCACGATCCTGCGTCATCGTGACCTCGTCCTGGACTTTGCTTAGCTTATGTTATTCCATAATGCATCCTTCAAATAACCTTATTTTTATTTATTTATCAAACACGTTTAAATTAATATTCATATTGGATAAAATATTTTACGGTTTTTCATAGAGCGGAAGAGGCTTCGTCTTGCATTTTTTTCGGTTTTCAGTTCAATGTTTTATAGAAGTTTCTGGGATTTTTAAAAACACTGTGATTCACAAAAACGTCTTTAATTTATTTGTTTAATTGTACTTTTGTAAACATTTCTTTATCCACTTCTGTGAGTTGCAACTGATTACTGTTTACTCTAATCGTCAAATACTTATTGATTGTTTTTATTATAATGAAAGACCACGTGATCTCAAATAATTTTTAGATGACCGAATAATAATGAATAATGTTATTACATAAATTTTATGATTGATATTTAAGCCTAAAGACGCTTTCTACCATTCCTTAGTCCAGAAGGTTCACGAACTCGCTTCAGTTACGTAATGTCTAACTTATATCTCTCGCACAATTTAAAACCCAAATCTGTGCTTGAGGGTTTTCAGTTTTCGAAATTAAACATGTCTGAGTGACGGGGGACACAGTAATAAAAAAAATATTGTGTTATAGTCTCTCTATATGTAAACAGAACGCTAAGTGAAATGTACAGCGTTTATGAATTTTAAGTTTAAAAATATATTATTGTATCCATAAGTGGGCTTATTTGTTTTTCTACATGTACCCTAAAATTGCATTTTATTGATTCGTTTTAATATTTATATCATAAATTGACAGTGTAGGAATATTTATATATTCTGATGTAGTATAAAGTGATTGGTAGCATATATCCTGAAATAGAAAAGGGAAATTCAATAGTACTTGTTAGGTGACTGATTTTAATATTAGCTATATTTACCTTTGACATGTATCTTGTTTGTAATGAAAAAAAACCTTCCTTTAGATATTCAACACAACAGAACAAATATTATTTTCCAGGAAACCCGTTTTCAAATGCCTAAGAAATTAATTTTCATAATATATTCTACAGACATTTTTATTTCAAGAAACTACAGCCATCCAAACAAAATTTGAAACCAGTTCATAATTTGTTAAAAGACTGTTAAATATATTTAAAAAATACAGCCGAACATATAACCTGCTACTATTTTTGAAGTCGAATAATCATTCAAACAAATTTAATATAATAACACTGTTGAATTCAGAAAAAGAAATATGTATGCATTGAATTATAAAAGAAGGCGAAAGATATTATGGCTAAGGAAAAAGATAGAGCGAAAGCTCAAACTTTAAAACTGATCTTGTTTCGATTATATGGAAAATGTGTTAAATTGTTTAAAAAAAATCGAGTGTAAATAGACATATGTATGTTGAAGTGATTGAGTACACGCACAGAGAACGACTATCGGAAAATTTTAATTAAAAATTTCAACGTTTTAGGTGTAGATAGCATAATCATGAGATTGTTTACGAATCAAGTACGGACGATTTTCCCTATAATTCCTCAGAGGCGTTAATTTTTCTATGCAGGATGACTATGGTTATTGATATTTTTCATCCATCACATATAGAACGAAATATTCGAATGTTTATGTAAATTTTCTGCCTACCTAAAAATGGAGTAGGTTCTCAATTTAAATGTATTTTTTGTATGTATGTGACCTAATTTCTCGGCAAGCTATGAATCGGTTTTTAAAATTCTTTTCTGATATGAAAGGATTCAGTTTTGAAAGGGTTCCAAAAGTTTTCGTAAAATCGGGCCAATGGTTTTTTGTGAAAACAATTATATTAAAATCAACATTTCATGTTAGCGAAGTTTGTCAGTAAACATTTTCTCAAAATGCCCAGTTAGTTTCCATGTCACACAACGTACAATCTTTACTTCAGATCTTCATCGAGAATATTCGCTTGAAATTGGAAAATGCGTCGCGGTAGCATAGGCCCCAGGTGGCTATACCCTTTCACCTTTTTACTTTTATTTGTTCATTAATTTTTACTAGCTGCCGTTTTATGAGGTGAAATTTAACACTGGATTATATAGTTGTATGTTTTTGTAAAATGTGGAGGAGTTTATCGTATTTAGTTGAAGATTCGCTAATGTTTAACTGTTTTAACTCCAGACAAAAAGGATAATTGACATATGTAGTTATATGTTTGTTCGTCTATTGAGTCGTAATTCCCAAACCGCATCTCAAAAAAAATTAAATCAATATTGAAAGAAGCTTTTTATTCGTTGATCTATTTTTTTTATTTATTTGTTCAATTCAAAGTAATTTAGTATTACTACAAATCTTCACACTTTTAGGCAATTTCAAAACTACCGTTTTTTCGTTTTCAGTTTTTTTTATTTGAGGACGAGGTTCTTAATTCGTCGATATGTTGTTTTTATTTTTGTATATGACTCGAATTCTCCGTGAGTTATGAACCGATTTTCAAAACATTTTTTTTCCACTTTAAAAAGTATAATACCACCACCACGTAGGTGATCCCACATAATTTTCTTGAGAATAGGTCCAATATTTTCTTTTTGCAATTTGAACTCGGTTACGCTATTTTCGTCGAAAATAATTTAACATTACGTTTTTACTCTTAAAGCTAACATTTTAATATAAAAAAAATCGCTACTCATAAAAGTTGCATCTGAAGATCATCTCCGAAAAGAAAGTGTATAAACTAGGTCAGTGCTCGTTTGATACAGCGATGGAACATGACCTTTATAGAATCGCTGTTTTAAACTTTGCATATTAAAGAAGAAAAATAAACTTTTCATTGCGAAATATATTTGCCCGGAAATTATAGTCCAAAAGTATGACGACTGTCGCCTTATAAACTCCGCTTGTCTTTTTAAATGGTAATTTTAAAAATTGAAAGACCGAGGTTTTATTTTTTTGACACTTAAAACTATATACTAATACAACTGAATTATTTATTTTTACATTATTTTAAAATGTGTATATTGCGTCTTTTCATTTTTTTAGAGACAAACGAGCAAACAGTTCACCTGATGATAAGCGATCCCGTCGCCCAAGAATACGAAAGAAAACATCCGGAGATTTGCGAGAGCGTTGTCAACCTGGGAGATTAGATAAAATAGGTTAATTGGATAGGATGAGGTCGGGAATCAGGATATGGAGTGGGGTAGGAATAGGAAAAGAAAAGGATAGACATGGCAATCCGGCATCCCCAAAAGTCATGCATACTTTATTTTATGCCGACTTTATATAAGGCGGTACTTTCCCGGCGAACACGGCCGTAAAAGTGCAGCAGAAGCTGTGAAAAGATGTTATGCTCTTCCACCTGTTATATTGTTAAATCTATAAAATTGTTAATTATAAGTTTTTAACGATGCCTTTTGTCTTGTAATAGTAGTGTGTGTGTGTGTGTGTGTGTGTACGTTACAAATGCTTCTTTTTTAACACATTTTTATGGCCTAATGGATCAGATTTAACTATTTTAATGTAAGATATCAGACACAGAAGTAAATTGTCACCAAACAGTTTAAGACATAAAAAGTGACGGAATTAAATGAGTAAACAAAACTTTTTTAAAATATATGTTGTTTGCTCTAATTTAATTATAATAGTAGAATTGTTTTGGATTATATGGTCTAAATTTATTTTACAGTTCATTTTTAACTTGTAACTTCACGACCGCGTTGAAAATATCGCAGTCTCTCCCTAATATACTGTAGTATGTTACATTCCACTAAGGCAGAAGTCAAAAGAATAGTTTATTGGTCTGATTACAAAGAAGTATGGTTATTAAGTTTCATTTGCGTAATAAAAGAAAAATTAAATATAAACGATACTGAAATAGCCCCTATTAGCGTAGCTCTAAGGTCCTTTTCTGATCACAATTTCATGATCCTTCGTTGGCTGAAGACAGAAGTTTTCTTTTTAATATTTCATAATATTTTTATTACGAACAAGCCATTGACTTGAAAAGCCGTTACTTTGCTTTGTGTGCTTTTCTTTTAAGAATTTTACATGTCGAGTGTAACAAGAGATCTTATAAATGTCTTTCATTTAGAATATATTGATATATTAAATAGATATAAATTAATAACGAAGTAAATCTTAACTCTTATAATATTATCTTGATTAATTTTTGCTCATCATTAAAAGACATAACGTACATTTAATGAAGAAATACATATCCTTGAGGCTAGAAAAATAATCTTTTGACAAGCTGCAGGATAACTTACACCATAAGATAGAAATCAGACACAATTGTGGAGACATTCACCAACCTCACAATTACGACGTTTCTATGCTGCAGCTAGATTATATCTATATATTATTATATGATGACTGAATGGCACTGTAGCTAAGCTATTGGTTCCGGAGTAGCAGGTTGTGAATTCGATTCGACTGTCACAAACAGTAAAGTCAAGATAACATAATTATTTTAAATATTGATTATTTTAATAATTTTAATTATTGTTTCATATCTTTTTTGTGTAAATGTATTGAGTTATATTTGTAAAATCTCGTTGAAAGACAAGACATTGTTAAAAAAATATAGATAAACAAGTATATCATTTCATGTATCAGCAATCCAAAAAGCTGTAAATGAATAAGATGTTTATTTTCATAGAGAAGAGCGAGACCAGCTTTAAAGATTGTTTATGAAAAAATTTTTTCAGTTGTTTTGACTTAAAAAAGAATTTGTTGTATCAATTTTTATGAATAATCATCATCAAAACAAATTCTTATATGGGACTGTCACGTACCTACATTCTTTAAAATAAAAAAAGAATTTTATAAAACGGTTCATAACTTGCGGAAAAATCCTGCAATAAATATTAGTAAATTAAAAACATCCTCCTTTTATGAAGAGATTCAAAACAATAATACAAGATTACCTTAAGATGTAACACCTAGCGTCTAGTATACCACCCAGTTAAAATACACACATACAACAGTTCAAGACTAGGAATGCGCTTGTCAAGGCTGCGTTTGCGGAAACAAGGGCCTAATTAATCAAACCAAGCTGCAAGATTGGGAGATAACCCATAATTCGGGAGCTTCCCTCCGTTGAAGAAAGCAATCGTGTCGCAGATAAGAAAGCTCGGAGCTTGATTTACTACACTTGTCCTTTAACTCGGGAGCGCGAAGTTTTTGTGTCTGTCGACACGGAAACAATTTATCTTACATAACGACTGAACTCGAGTTTCGCGGGGTTGTCTACTTGCTCTCTGTTATATGTGGATTGTTTTACATTGATTGTTTATTTTGATTGAGGTTGTGTCAATAATATTGAAGATTGGTGACGATTTTACCTCTGTGATAGGCAATGTATCAAAATTAATAAAGAACTGTTTGAAATTATGTTAATTTATAATTCTTTAACTTTAGAAACATTATTATTTAGTCACGATTCAGATTGTTATAACAGGTTATTATTAGATCTGAAGATAATTTATATAGATTTTAGTTTAATTCTGTTTAGTAAAATTTTGTATCATTGAGTATCTATTTTCATAGATTTGCACATACGTATATATTAAAGGACAGTGTTGGGACTTCAACTTACGGTCTCAGACATACACAGTTTGTAATCGATATCGAAGTAATTGAATTTATGCAGGCAGTTGTACAACATCCTAGATTACGCTACGCAGTGCTTCAAGTTTTGACTAGAAAGACGGCAGCACTTATATACAGCTTAAGAAACGAATTATGATACATATTCAAAAATAATAACAGTTCTGTTTTGTGGCCAAATGTCAAACACAGACGCAATCCTATAAAGACTCCAGTATAAGAAATATAAAACCTCATTTGTTATTTAAATATAAAAAATAAATGTTATATAATGAATACATGATACATAGCAAATAGGTTTTTTTACATGAAGTGTGACAAACGAGCGGTTTACTTGATGTTAAGTGATCCGAAGAGTTGTGAGTGATAAAATTGGTTTATTGGGTAGGATGGGCCAGGAACATAAGAAGGATTAAAAGGAGAAAAGAGTTGGAAAAAAAGAGAATATCCATTCGGCAACCTAAAAGAAATATTTTTTTTTTATATATTTTATCATTTTGTGCACGAGATATTAACATGGCGTTCATTTCCCAAAAGTTTCCGAGTACATGCTTAAATCTACATACAAAATAATTCTATAAACCTTATGAGAAACTAAATGCTTAAGAACTCGACTCATATTCCTTATAAATTCTGAAACGATATATTTCCATTTTAATGTAACATTCAACTTTAGCGTAAACATGAAACAAAGGCAACAATATAACATTGTTTTAGTAGAACTTGTATTTTGCTAAGTAACTCGTGTTTGCTAAAAGTTCCTTATTCACTTCGCGCATAATGAGACGTATTCCGTTGAACAACCCGTAAAACGCAAAGGAACCTTCGTCCGCCTCCGGATTTATTCACACAATTCGTATAGTTGATACAGAAAAGAAAAACAGCCCAGTCTGCGTGTAACATGTTATTTTTTTGTATGATGGTTTCATTTTATTATTCGCATACTAGATTTCAACGGAAGCCTCTATCGTGTTAATTTAAATCTTAGCGGGATGAACGGATCAAGTGCCTTATTATTTTTTGTTATTATTTTAAGGTTTGCATGAAAAATGCGACAGGCTTTTAGGGATTTTGAACTTTCTTTCTATAAACTTATCTGTCTCTGGGCGTCTGTACTTTGTTGCAAATTCAAAAAAGGAGAACGTTCTCAATTCGCCTGTATGTTTTTTTGTGTGTGTGTGATCTTATTTCTCTGCTTTCCCGACCAAAACCCTTATCCTGATTCCATCCTATCCTATCCAATGCCTTAGCTTGATAACGCACGCTTCGAATGTCATGTATATTCATGGTGTCACATTTACAATAAATTGGTTTTGGTATAATTAAAAGTTTAAATTTTAGAGAAGATAATTCTAAATTCAAATTAGGAAATGTGTGATTTTAGAGATAGAAATGTGTGGGTTTTCTTACTGTCAAGATCAGTGAATCTTATATTATATGCATTTTAAAATTTTACTACAAAAAGGTGAAATAACAACGCAAACCGCGAAATAATTAAGATGCTGAGTGTGTGATGAGTTTAGGAGAGCATTATTAATCATGAGCTGTTACCACCTAGCAAGACTATCGACTCTGATCTCTACAACTGGTGAAATTTCAGCAAGATGTTGAGAGAAAGTGGGTGGAATTAATCAGCACAAGGGGTGTGGTTTTTCATCTTGATAGCGCTAGATCTCACGCATCTTTACCCGCTTATCAAAAATTTCGAGCGTTTGGCTCGGAGGTGTTAATGCATCCGTCGTATAGTCTCAACCTTCAGATTTTCATCTGTTTCGGTCTCTTGAGAATTCTTTAGGCAAAGTCAGGTAAACATTACGAAAGGACTGCCAAAATCACTCGTCGCGGTTATTTATCTTAAATATCTGTTTTATTTTCCATGTTTTTATATTATTTCATTGCTAGTTGGATAGAACGAATCACAAACTTATTAAGGCTCTGGAGGTAAATGGACTGGGAAAGGAAAAGGGTAAGAATGGCCGTCCGGCAATCCATAAGTCATGCATAATTTATTTTATACTGACATTAAGAAGGGCGGCGGTAATTTCTCTGACGAGCACGGCTGTAGAAGTGCAGCAAGAGCTGTATATAAAATGTTGTGTTCTACCATCTTAAAATAAGAAGCTAGAGTATACGGAAACAATTCAATATAGTATTTCGCACAAAACAGAGCTCCAACGTATATATACATGCGCGTTAAACGAAAGACATCCTTACTTTAATTCTGATTCTCGCTTTTGAGCTGAGTTATCCATCACCAGTATTAAATAAAAATTAATCTCTTTATTTAGAACTTTAAAATCTTCCTCCAAATATCATCATATTCTCGTAAAGAATGCTCGCTGAAGAAACTTTTGAAAACATTAGTAGTGTTTGTTCAACAATAAGAATGTGCAAAAAATCCAAACACAAACTGGGATCCTAATTTAGACATTGAAATAGGAGTTAGGCAAGTAGACATGCCCTTACAATTTGTAAGTCGTGTCAGGTGCAAAATCTTTCCGAGAACGAAGCGAGCAAGACAGTAAATCTGGTTAAATTCAATTTGTGAAACTTTTTCTGCTTTCTTCTCAAACAATTTTGGTATTTGATTGCGCTTTAGTTCATTAAATTTTTCTTCCCCTCTCATAGCGTTTTACGCGGTGGTATAAATTGTTTGAATTCAATCATTTAAAATAAGTAGCGAAATTAAGTAACTTTCATCCTTCAGCTTAGTATTTAAGAGACGATTACTTAATAATTATTATTGCTTATTATTACTAAATTACTAATTCGTAATGGTCGCACTGCTAAAGAGAGAGGTGGAGTTGCGATTTACTTGCATAAGTAAATTAAGTACAAGGTAGTATTAACATCTCTTTCTCAGTACTCTGTTACAGCACAATTTTTATTTGTATAGACAAATGTTAAGGTTATAAAGGTAGTGTATATTTCTCCTTCTCTTGACTACTTCGCCGATTTAGAAACGGACCTTGAAGATATTTGTTCAAGGAATGAACACTGTATATTAAAGAGAGTTTTGAATACTAATCTCTTAAAAATCCTTCATGTTCTCAAATGCTTCACACAATAACTGGGAGAGAGAACAATCTTTTTGCACATATTAAAAGATCATCTTATTTAATCTACCTTTTCACCTCAACCTTTGTTTCTGCTTAGTTCAAGTAGACGATTATATAAAAATATAATTCTATTAGACCTTTCTATTAGCAATATTCTACGGAAAAACCCCCTTACAACGTGCAAGCAAATATGTGAACGCACGCATAAGCATGCGTAAAGCACCTCTTTCCATTCTTACACTGCTTGTGCGTTCGCTCTCGTGCACGATAATGCAGATAAAACCATCACCAAGCGATAATGTTAGCAGGATCTTGCAGAATCCTCCTCATCCTCATCTCACACTTGACGCACGTGTCGCCCCGACACCGAAGCATCCTCAGAATGTTGCCTCTACGAACAGTGTTCGTTTCAGCGGTCCTATAAAATTGTATACTATGGACTTCCGCAAAGTAACGCCTGATTCTATTAATTATATTAAAAATCTTCAATCTTTGAAAATATGATCACGTGACTTAATATCGCACCCGTCTTAAATGGCTTACTCTCAAAGAAAGGCGTTATTCTAGAATTTTGGTTGTACTTTTCTCTATTTTAAAAAATCCGGCTTCCCCATCTTATCTCAGGGATAATTTTCAATATCTTTCTCTAAATAATGACAAACATCTCCGATCTTCATCCAATCTGCGCATCAAAATTCCCCATCATACTTCTTCGTTCTTCGGTAAATCTTTTACTATACAAGCAACATTACTCTGGAATTACCTACCCGAAGATGTACGAAGAACCTCTTATAAACTGGCACTCAAGCGTTTAGTGAGAAGCTACTATCTCAACACCGATACAATTAATCAGCGTGACTCTCACCAACAGGAGTAAATTTGTTTAATTTTTGTTGGATTTTTGGACAATTGATTGTTTTGTTGCAACGCGGAATGTTACTGTGCTCATGTGCAGGTCAAGTAACCATGGTAATTAGTTAATATATAATATAATAATATTTTTTAAATTATTACGAATGAATGAAGTAAAATCCAGGTGGTAGTACATTATTACTAATGAAGACCTTTTGCTACAAATATGGTTCTGGTCTTTGGTGCGATCGTTTGACACAAAGAACCAGCGTATACCAAAATATGGT
>JAOCPS010069855.1:0-16236 GCA_025505425.1 Graphium colonna | reverse complement strand
GAGACCAATACCGTCCTAAGTCCGGCCCTGTTTAGACGATTTTTTCATATGTGTGTGTAATGACTTCATAATTTTTAGCTAATGTTTAGTCTGCTACTCTTTATACGTCTGAGCAATTTCTAAAGATGTTAATGAAAGTTTACGAGTTAGTTATAACATTGATTATAATAAATTATACCGCACAGTATATGTTATACATAGTCAAATAATGTCCAAAACAATTGGATATCTATTTGTTAAATTAAAAAAATATATGTTACTTTTAGTAACAAAAATACGTGCTAATTTGGAACATTATAAAAATGTAATAATTATTGTTTATAGTATTGCCAGAGTACGCAATGTCTGTTTATGAATAGTGCTATAGATAAAGTAAATAAAATAAGTACCTCTATGTATAATTCTATAGACATTTTACTCTGTGCTGTATATCGCTTATCGTTGTCAAAGGATAAAAAATACGTAGCGGTCAGGTACAACAAATGTTTCGCACGGCTACTTCGGTTACCCGCGGCTTTGTTGCAGTCGTGAAGCAAACCTCTCGAGCGATACACACAACGCATTTAAGAATGGCTCCCATTCAGGTAAGCATATAATTACTTTGCCTTTAAATTATGTAATAGCCGGCATAATTGACATTTACATTTTAGGTCGGTGATAAATTGCCTTCAGTGGACTTATTCGAGGATTCTCCGGCAAATAAAGTTAATATTGCCGAATTGGCATCAGGAAAGAAGGTAGTCTTATTTGCGGTACCCGGAGCATTTACGCCTGGCTGCTCCAAGACGCATTTACCCGGTTATGTCGAGAAGGCTGAAAATATGAAGGCTGACGGTGTTGGGGAAATTGTTTGCGTTTCCGTAAATGATCCCTACGTGATGGCCGCCTGGGGCGCACAACATAACACTAAAGGAAAGGTAAAACATAAAGGATAACTTTAAAATTTTATATTATATTTTCGTGATTTCAAATAATACCGTACAATGACTTGCTAAGATTTCCATTAATAGCTGTTTTAATGTTATTGTGACCTTCAACCTTGTATAGTTGATAACTTACTCTTTTAAACAACAAATCAGGTGCATTATTCATGTGTATATATTTAACTTCTTAGTCAATAGAGTTATATGTAACCTTACTAAATAATATTATTGAAATTGTGTTTTGGCACATTATTTATTTTAGCTATTTCATTAAAATTTTTACTAGATAAATTAAAAAGTTTTTAGATTTGACAAATAAAATTATTAACTTGTTCCCTTTTGTATATCAATCTTGATAATTATGGACATATTGTGAGTATTACATTAGAAATAAAAAGTTCTTTTGATAGATTTACATTTAACGCAAATAGAGAAATAATAATTTTGTCTTTCAGATAAGAATGCTAGCAGATCCTAGTGGAAACTTCATCAAGGCCTTGGATTTAGGTACAAATTTGCCCCCATTGGGAGGACTGCGTTCAAAGCGTTTCTCCATGGTAATCAATGATGGCAAAGTTACGGAATTGAATGTAGAGCCTGATGGCACAGGTCTGTCTTGCTCCTTAGCAGACAAAATTAAGTATAAGAACTAAGTACAAGTTTTACAGTTTCATGTTTACAGTTTTATTCTTCATTAGTAATGTGTTATTCAAGCTTAAGGAATTGATTATTACAAATACCTGCATTTGTTATTCATAGTTATGAATCTTGTAAAGATAAATTCATTTATGCATTATAAAATAGACATATATGTAAGCAAGCATTGTTTTAGATGATTTGTTAATTTTACTTTTCAAAAATGTTCTTAACCTCTAGTTGTAAAATGGTTAAATAGTTGAAGTAAAAAAAGATATAATCTTCTTCATTGTAAATGTGATTGTTCCCTAGCTTTACTTCACTTAGACTGTAAAAAGCACTCCTTGTGATATTCCATAAAAAGTAAAATGTGATTTAAAAATCTATAAGACTTTTATTTGCAACCTAAATAGAATTTCTAATTATTTTGAATAAAATTAACATTTTATAGGCGTCATACCAATATAGTGGCAGAAATAAAAAAAATATGCAATGTTTATAACTACCAAGGAATTAATCACTTAGAGTTAGAATACCCTGCTATTAATTCAAAGGCAATGGTTTAATGTAAAGGCAAAGAAGATAATAAAAATGGATAAAATATATTTGTTGGGAATTTACCTTGTTAATGATCAAAGTTAAAAGTTTAATATGATATTTTCTAACTTTACAATAATAATAACTTTATGTTGTAGCTACACATGATATATTACTGATAAAAATTTGAATTAACATGAGATACTGTGCAATTTGAACAGCCATGCACCCAGTATTCATGCAATATAGTTTATTTTTTGGTATCATTGCATATTGACTGCATTTGCGAATTTCAATGTAAAAAATGGAGAACCGTAATTGATAAGACCCGTGTACCCGCGTAAAGCGAAATTTTCCGCAAATGATAAGATTTTGAGAAAAAAAAATATAAAATTTGTAATTTGTATGAAAAGCCGCCATTTTTGATGCGCAATCGCGTCGTCTGTAAATATTATATATAAAAAATATTTCCAATTGCTTGATATTTTTGATCGATTTTATATTATGTGCGTACATACAGATTTTTAAAACACAAGATTTTTGTGTAAAAATAAAAAAAAGTGTATCTAACCTCGAAGTGATGTGATCCACTCCCTATTTTTTGACTTGCGTTCTAAAATCATTTAATTTGGTACAAAACCTTTTCATGAGCCTTATCAATTACGGCTCTCTATCGATTAAAATTTATCGCTTATGCAGCCAATATGCAATATTACCATTTTTTTTTCAATACAGGTGATATTATTGCACCTGTGTCGGCATAATAAGCAATGATACTTAAAAAATGTATGTTCGTAAATGAGTTGTCCTTTGCTCGTTATTCCTTCATCATCATCATCATCAGCCTTTTGCCGTCCACTGCTGGACGTAAGCTTCCCCTAGGGCAACTGTCCCGCTCCTGGGCAGTCCGCATCCCAAGTGCCATCATATGATAACCCATACAAAACAAGTCAAATAGGGAAAGTACCTAACTGTAGGTATTCTAACGAAACATTCGTATATAACGCCTGAAATATTCTGTTTTGTCAATAAATTATACTGAATTTATATTTTTTTGATAAAATTTATGAATATTAAATGGTACAAAAGAAATAAACATGTTTTTATCTGATGTTTACTCGGTACAAAGTTATGGATACGTGCGCTAGTAAAACTGTAATGTCGATCGCGATGTATTATTCAAATTGATCGCTGACGTTCATTATTTTTATCGATTGCTGATGGTGGTAAGCACCCTTATGAAAATTTTTGCTTTGCCTTATATCGAGGACGATCTATGATCATCACACGTTAATTTTACATATGTTGTACCTTGGGGAAATACTTCGTTACAAAAATATAAAGTTTCATTTGGAATCTGGATCGAAGTATGTCCAAATAAAATGGTATTGTAGCGTATCAGGAAAAAACAAAATTTATTTTGGTTTGCACATTGTAATCTATACGATTTTGTAATATTTTATTAAATTTCATTGGATTTGATCTGGAGCAACAGCTAAATATCCTATCGGTCCTGCATAAAATCCTATGAATTCATCATTTGTTATGTCAATATTAAATTATTTGGAATTCCTATTTCAAATACACAATAACTTCCAACCAATCATCATTTTTATTTAGATTTATATGGAACTTTAAGCAGGATAGTGTTTTCAGGTTGGATTTTCGATTGATTTTTAAATACTACTGTTCCTTTTCTAAACAGAGTTGAGGAGGGCATTGTGTTTCAAGAGTTACGTTTTGTAACCGTCACGTTCGAGAACTTGCTGCGATTATTACCAGATGATGGAAGTAGTTTCAGGCTTTTTGAAGATATGTTTCGTATTTTTTTGCATTCGCATAGCGCCGGGTAATATGTAATCAATACGCACAAGGTTACCGGTATCCGCACTTCAGGCCAATCGATTTAGAATTACTAATGCTGTAATATTTAAAGCGCTTGGTAATTATAGGCCGTATTCAAGTTTTGCAAAGCAGGAGTTTCTTGCATTAGAAAATTTTGAACTTCTAGGTAGATCAAAGCAGTACGCGAGAAGGACATCTTAATTATTTGTCAAAACATTGGCTTTGCAGAGCAATCTAAGATACATGAAATTCCATCAAGTCACGCAAACGCAAAAAACTTGGTCATCGTGTAAATAAAAAATTACGATTTCGAAATTTGCGATATACCTATGTTCTTTATTTTAAACCTAACAAGTCTTTTCAGTGTAAAAAAACTGGGTATTATTAAGCTTATTTAATATAAGTTTGTATTCTGTTTTTACTGGAATTTTAAAAAAAAGAATGGTTGTCCTTTCCCACTGTTAAATTTATGTACCTACGCGCATATTGTTTTTCTTTTCATTTAAGAGATATTTTGAATGATTGTACAATATTTTCGATAATAATTACAAACAAATGAGGAAAAGGCACATCGGTTATTATAACTAACACAGTCCCTAATATTGAAATTTAATGCTTAAATTTTGTTGTATTGATTAATTTTTGTTGTCATTGCTAAACAATGATGTCAACTTAACGCTACGTTACGTTGACGGCAACGTGCAGAAGGGTAACCTTGACGGATTCACAACACGAATAATACGATGACTTGCACTTATCTTTCATTCACATGCCGCAATATATTTATCTAATCAAAACCTATGAGGAGATGTTTCCTAATAAATTTGGTGACAAGTTTTTTTACGGTTTTCCTCATATTACTAATGTATTGGTTTTCCTAATATTCCAATGGGGTATAGTAACCATCAAGATTTGGTTATGTAGAAACATAATAAGACAAGCTTAATACTTCCTTTAAATTCACACAGCTATCGCTATTACAAAAAAACAGGACTAAAATACATAAACCACCCCTTATTTTCAGGTATGAGCTGATTTAAGTGAAAGTGATGAATAATCATCAAAATGTTTCCAAATTAAATTGCATAAATTCATATACAGAGACAAAGGCGATATTTCCGGTCCGATACGACTTAAGGACCTTCAAGCAAAGAGTCTACTCCTATCTTAAAGGTCGGCAACGCTCATGTAACTCCTCTCGTGTAGCGGGAGTCTATGAGTAGCGGTGATTGCTTACCATCAGGTGAGCCGCTTGCTCGCTGTAAAAAAAAGGAAAATATTTTAGATCAACAGAAATTGAGGATTACTACTAGGGTATATACATAAAAAATATTTCGATGATCGAAGTTGGTTAAGGAGCGAAAATATGGGACAGAAATCGAAAAATTCATCGGATTTACTTTACATGAAATAAAATTATAGCATGTTTTGATGTAATACAATGCGAGTTGTAAACAGGATGGAATATGTCGCTAGAGCAGCCCCTGGGCAATATAAAAATAGCACCCCATTAATAAAAAAAATGCTTTTTTTAACCTACCTAAAAGGGAGGGGGTTATAAGTCTCGCTGTCATATCTCTGTTATTTACTGTTTTATTCCCAATTACGAACCAAATTTCAAAATTCTTATTTTATTTGAAAGGATATATGTTCAAGGTAGGCCAATATAACTTAAACGTGATCAAACCTTACAGTCTCGAGATATCTTAATACAAATTCAAAATTATAATTTTTGAAATATCGTTACAATAATTCTGAAAATAATTTTCTATATACCTATAAGTAAGTACTTTCAAGTAAAACTATAGCGGGCTCTGTATCATACATAGTTATTTTTATACAACTCGACAAAGACACTTACAGTCGTCGTAACAAAACGTATGGAGTAAATCTTAAAATGAAATTAGTCGGTATTTATTTTCTCAAGCGGTCTGCAGGACCATCAGATGGCTACGAACCCTTTCCTGTGCGTGCCGGACACGCTCTTAGCTGTTTTTTTTTCATATATTTATGGTAACTTTTCAAAATATCTATTTTGTATTTTAATTTTAATCGTGTTTAACACAAATTATCAAAATATTAAAAAAACAGGTCGTTTTCGTAAAAGGAACTTAAAACTCGTTTCACAGCTGATTAAAACGCGTTAACTTTTTGAATTTTTGTTATACAAATAAATTACGAACTTGCATTACTATTTTCATATCTATTCACTATAATTTATAAAGTTTTTTATACTACCAAATGAATGCAATTTAATCTGGTTTCTGTAATAACCCCGTGCGACAATTAGCCCGGCCGTACACTCGCATTGAATCCGTATCAGGAATTTAAATTAGAAATTCCGTGATACTAGCGCACACGCTATCCGAAAACAATTAAGATATTTTTTTGAAGTGAAAACTTCCTTTGGCGCACCACATATAGATTTTTTTGAGGCTGTAAATGAGGTTGATCCGTTATGCTTTGAGGTGAAAGGCTCAATCAATAAACTAAGAAATGTTGCTCTTTATTGCCGTGTCGCAGTGTTTACCGTTACTGCGTTAAATTTATATGTAATGATTGTTATCAATTATCCAATAGTTTTTCGTACTTATCATTGAATCCGTGCCTTTTTTAAGTTCTCACTTCTGGCGCCATCCCTGGAGTGCTACTGATTTTTTAATATTTACAAGATGTCTATGCAAAAATTTAATGAGCTTCATAATGGTATACAAGAGAAAATGAAAAAGCTAAATACACATACATGAACTTGTGTTTGGATACGATTTTTAAAAATAATGGATAGTTTAACTTATATTTTCGTTCCGAGCTCTGAAGTATTTCTATTTATAATTCACTCGATAAAAGTAAGTTAGTTTCTCACGCGAACACGTGCCATGCCGTTGTAAAGACAGTATACGAGTAACCTTGAATCTACAAAATTCAATAAGCATTAATATATTTATTTGCCGAACCATTATATGCCGGCCGTCATTCGAAATCTTTACCAAATAACTATAACAAAATACTTGTTATGGGCTTTGTATTTTACATACGCGTTCAAAATGTAGCTTAATGATCTCTTTTTGGGTATTGTGCGAATAGCAGATTAGTTAAGATTCCCACGGATTGACGTTTGTTTTGTTGCGAAAGAAGGAGAGCTATAGATTTCCCGGATTCGCCATTGTCTAAACAGTAGTGTGCGGCCGGTCTGAGAAGTTACAAGAAAAATACACAACAATCGGAAGGTTAAAAGAGGAGTAAAATGGAATGTTTGCTACCCATTACTACATTTATTTATACCCTACTAATATTATGAATTCGTGAGCTTGTTTGGAATGCTTTCACGCAATACTGATCATCCTGCTACAGAACACACGTTGTTAAGAAAACAGAAATAACTACAGGGTATTATGCATTCAGAAGAAAAACGTGATTCCGGGGCTCGGAAAAATAAATACTTCATAGTCGTCATACACAACAAATTAGTCTACACAAATAATTAGCACAAAACAATGAATAAGAAGAATTTATTTGCTTTTGAACTGTGTTAGAACAGATGGTTTACAATAAATGAGGGCCAAGTTTAGCCGTTACAAAACAGTATGCAAATATAAATTATGCATTTATACAATTGTCAAAATATTTAATAAATTAATACATTAATTTTCAAAATTATTATACTTATCGAAATTATGAAACATTTCTATTAATTAAATTTCATAAATTCTTTAACTGAATAAAATGTATGCTTCAGAAGCCAATGTCGTAAGATTTTCTTAAATTTAAAATATGGTTGTTCTGTTACTTTTCTCGCCAATTTCTTGAAAATAGTTTTACACATCAAAAAAGTATTTCTTTGAAGTCTCAATTGTTCTAGGTATAATATTAGTTTAAATTTTGTTTGGGCGCCTTTTAACCTTGTCTACTGTATCATTATTTTTTTTCGTATATACATTCCTGGTATTTTTTTTACGGATTTGGCCATTTCTAGTAACTTTGAAATAAAGGAGAAATGCATATTAACTCGAACGACTAGCAGGTACATCATATTTTATCAATTTTATGAGATTATTTTGCCAATTTCTAAGTTTTTTTTATAGACAAATGTTAAGTGTCAGACACAGCAGCATAGGTTAGTTGATTTTCCTTACCACATTACAGACATTAAAAAAAAAAGGTTTCCCTTATTATAAGTACAAAGTCGTGTTACAAGGGCATTTTAAAAACATAAAGAAACAAATATTTGTAGGTCTTACAAATATTTGCTCCGTGTGAGAATCGAACCCACGATCTGCGACACCGCAGCCAATGTCTTAGAAACTGCGCCAACCGGTGACAAAATCATTGTTGATTGTAACAATTATTTTGAAACAAAATAATGGAACTGGTTTTAAGAAGTGAGAAGTGAACTATTACATAGATTTTCATTAAACTTTATAACGTTATAATCATAAATATTAATTGGTAAAGCATCATGTTTCAAGGTCACATCACGCGACAGATTTAGAACAGTACTTATATTCTAGGCTGGAATACTATTTTTTCTTTGTTACCATGTCATATTTGTTCTCGAGTAAGAGTGCGCAAGAGCTATACTAAAATTTTGTCAAACAAGCTCTTTTCCTTTTTTTTATGGTAAGGAAGACAAACGAGCAGGCGGTTTACATGATGGTAAGCGATCCCGTCGTCTATAGACACACTTACACAACATCCGGAGAGTAGCGAGTGCGTTGTCAACCTGGGAAGTTGTATAGAATAGGTTTACTGGGATGGGGTTGGGATTAAGGATTTGGAGGGGAAAGGAGTGGGAAAAGATAAGGGAGACATGGCCTTCCGGCATCCCCTAAAGTCATGCATACTTTATAAAGAGCGGTGGTACTTTCTCGGAAAAGTGCGGCCGTAGAAGTGCAGAAAAAACTGTGAAAAGATGTTATGTTCTACCACCTTGTCCATACATCCTACCAAGAATACCTCATTGTACAAATACATTCTTCTAAATACTCATTTTCGCCAATAAAATGCATTTTGCCTTTATAGGCTATGGCCTGTGGATTGTGGTTGATGTTAAAATAAACAATATTATATTATAAATGAAAGACGAAGCACATTTCACATATAATAAATATAGAATATTAACATTTCTTCTTATTTTTAGGGCTGGAGAGCGTCACGAAACTGACGCGACGGGGCGCTTTGGGACTCGGTACTGTTTTCATTACCACAGGCTCTTTTATGTCAGTAACTTTAGCTTGTTTTAAGAAATTGCTCTCTTGATTTCCTGTTGTAGGAGTGTCTGTTATTGAAGGAGATTTTTTCTTTTCATCTTGAGTTTTAGTTTTATTTGTCGGTGGTGTTTTGTTTTTCTTTTGATCTTCAGTTTTAGATTTAGTATTTGGGGGTGTTTTATTTTTCTTTTGATCGTCAGGTTTAACACTAGGGCTGGGTTGTGTTTTAGTGTCTTCATAGACTAATTTCATGTCTTCGCTGTCATCTATCACCATTATTTCTGGTTCTACTTTATTTTGTGAATCTACCTCCATGGGTTGACAGGGTTTTGGTTTTATTACGTCATTACTAGAGTTGTCCGACCATGATGACATTGCTGTTTCCATTAACAGATCAATTTTTACTGGTGTTTTGTCTTGTACAGTTTTATCCGTCTTTTGTTTCTTCGGTGATTTCTCTGGAGCTTTGAATTTTATGAATGTATCGATTTTTGGAGTGCCACTTGGAGTTTTTACTTCTTCGCTTTTTTTGTTTTTCAGTTCGTCTTTTTCCTTGTTTGTTTGTTCATCATCTTTCTGCTTGGTTGATTGTGTTTCCTTCGGTTCAAGCACTAAAAAATAATACAACATACAATAGCCATAATAGAAATAAATCAAGCCCATTATTCAGCTTATAGTAAGTGACAACAAGTAAGTGGCGAGTCACTTTCAATACTGTGAAATAAAAAAAAATATATTGATTTACCACTAAGAGAAAGTTATATAATTAATGACGTAACGCCTGTTCATATTAGCCGACATGGCTGGAGAGTGGGTATTCTAAGGTTGATTACTTACGCCGGGCGTACACTGCCGATCAGGCACGGCATATTTAATTATTTTTTTTGAAAAATTAGTCGAAAACTATGTCCCTAATTTTATTACATAAATATGATGACAATCGAGTACCAAGTGCACTCCTTTAATATTGTTAGGAGCTCACCAGTTACCCTGTAAATACTGGGTGACTGGTGAATCACCTTCAATACTTTAAGACGTTATATTTCGGGATCATATATGAAGAATACAGATATTGTTAAAAATAAATATTGATTTACCACTGAGTAAACATAATCTAAAGTTGTAAAAATTATTATGTAATTTATGCTAATCTGAACGGACATGGTGTGGCCAGAGCGAGTCGGAAGGCGGAGTAGGGGTCGACGGTTTCACGCGCATCAGCTGATAATAGCCGTTACACTTCATTCATTAATTGGAAAATTTGGGCTAAATATACCCTAATTTTATTACATAAATATGATGACAATCATGTACCGAGTGTTCTTCTTTAATATCGTAGGTGATTCACCAATTACCCTGTATTATATAGATTTCATACCAGTGTTGGTTTCAACATTAGTTTCTTCATGAATAATTTCTCCCAGCTCGTTTTCCGAGAATGTTATGACGGAGCAATAGCCATCGGTGCTAGAAGCCACTAATACTCGAGCATCTGGTGACCATGTGAGGTCTGTCAGCCTGAAAATAATAATTTTCGTAAATATGAATTACATTTTATGGAAATATTCATATAATAAAGTAAAAAAATATATAAGTATTTATGAATTTTAGCTTTAATAATTGAAATAAGGCAAGGTAATGTTATTTTTCGTTACATTTCATTTGTGATAATTTTTTGGACTTTGTATTATATGTTACATAATTGGTTTTAATTTTAGTATTAGAATATCAGCATTTGTAATGAAAGGGGAAGAATTTAAAAAATTATGTGACATTTTTGCCTAACTTAATTTTTTAAACATCAATTGCTTGAAAATATTATTTTTAGTTTAAGAATATCCAATGGTGGAAAAACACATTGTGATGAATTATTTGAAATCTAGACTGATGTCTCATTCATTGCAAAGGATTGATTTTAGTATATAAGGAATTAATTTCATGTTATTCTCCCAAATAAAATATTTAATAAATTACATAGTTTAGCTATTGAATTTCTAAAAAAATGTTTAATTGTGGAAGTGATAGGCAACAAAATTGAATTCTGAGAATATAACAATGAGTAATTTTAAGAATAAGTGGTTTTTGTAATTTTCTATGAATGAACCAACCAACTGTAAAAATTTTAAAAATGTACTTTCAAGAAAATGTTTCTTTTATCCTTATTTTGAATTAAACAAAAAACTACTGAACCGATTTTATTTAAAATTTTACGGGAACATTTCGGAATTAAGCAAACAAGTATTTTTAAATAGATTCATAAATGGCGGAGATACGCGGTAAAATACAATAAAAAATGTAGATATATCTAAACCTTCTCTGTATATTGAACATTCTATATGTAGGCCTGAAAAAGTAGCCACCTGGTGTAATGTATATTAGATATGAGGGCAACGGGGGTCTTCTGCTGAGTGTCGTAGACCAAGACCGAGCGCTTGGTGGCCACGGCCAGCAGCAGGCGCGAGGCCGGCGCCCCGAAGGCGGGCGCCGGGCCGTGGCGGCGCCGCGCCAGCTTGCTGGCCGCCCAGCGCAGGGCCAAGGCCGGCTCCCCGCACGGCAGGATGCACAACGGGACTTTCAGGCTGTATCTGGTTCACACAACGGTTCACTTTTGGTTTACACATTGATCACATCAAAGTTTTCTTTCTGTTTTCTAACTGTATTGTTGCTATTTAAGATCCCTACAAACAGTACTTTTCTCTTGATGACAATGATGAACGATATGCAACAATTGCACTTGATGATCAGAGAATGGTTAATGCGGAGTATACCACAGTTTGTTTGCCACAAGTCATTGCCGAAGTTCAGTAATCTAACCCAAAGCAACACATCATACTACACTATAACAGCGCAAGCACAAATACTGCTGGTAAAAAATTGGTTATTTGAAGCAGGAAAACTTAGAAATTCTTAACCATCTCCTATACATTCCTGACCTAAGCTCTAATGATTTCTTTACATTTCCTGATATTTATTCCAAAAACTCTTTGAATGTTCCAATCTAGTAAGGAAACAGTCAACGCTTTCAAGTCAGCTATTTTGGACATACCAACTTTGGAAGGAATAAGACGTGTTTGAATAACAGAATATCAAACTTCGAGGTGAATACTTTGAAAAGTGTTATTTTCTTCAAATGATAGAACTTAAAAGGCATCTTTTTGCGCGTACGCTTGTGCACTTTAATATCTTTTGCACAGTTGGGCGATCTCCGAGTCGATTGGCCGCTGTGGACATAATTCGGTCAGGGAAATTATTATATCTAAACAATTACTAACCTTGTATATATATAAACGGCATTCATAGGCTTCACGTCCATTTTTCCCTGTTCAGGTTCCACTTTCCCTGCAGGAACTGCTATGAACAGACCATCAGGACTAAATTGTAGCCGTCGATAAAATGTTTGCAGAGTATCATCGTGATACAAACGCACTTTCAACTCGTATAATGGATGCTCTTTAGGAAAGGGCAGGATGGCTTTACTGCTCCGAGAGACCACTTTCTTTGTTGCAACGTCGAACACCCGGAAAGTTCTGGAAACAAAAATATAATTTATTGACAAGCGAGCAATGTTTACAGTTACAGTTGGGGCGAAAGCACATTTTATGTATGAATGTTAGCTGTAAAGCTGTAGTAGCTTAGTGTCCGGGCGCTTGCCTTTGCCTTGCTCTGTTTACTCGAGACGAACCTGAGTTCAAAAGGCACTAATGAAATTGTTAATTTTCTAATTGAAATTTCAAGGGCTTTTTTTATTATTGCAAAACATCGTGAGGACACCTGTATATATATCAAATAATATTCCTGAAATATGTGAAGCCTGCCAATCCGCACTGAGGCTTTTACCCAGCTGTGGGCCAATTATAGGGCAAAAGTGGGCTATTACTTTACTCTTTTTTTTACTTTATTTAGTACCGCATGCTGCCAGAAGTCGCATCTTTCAAATCCATACCAGATCTTCAATTCGGCTTTCGTTAGGATTACGGAACCATCGAGCAGATCCACAGGCTAGTAGAAAAAACAAGCAAAACATTTTAAAGCGAATCCTACTGCTCTGCTGCATTTATAGACATTTCGCAAGCTTTTGATCGCGTCTGGCATAATAGGCTTTTATACAAAAGTCCTATCTATGAAAGATATTTCTACGTTAGGTATGGTGACAGTGTTACAGGTCTACATAAAATTCAAGCTGGTGTTTCACAAGGTCAGACTTACCAAATATACCCGATGTACCTACGGAATACCACCTATATACCTAAATACCAACTTTCCCTGAAAAATAAAATACTGTTAGACAAATGTAAATGTAAACCCATCTAGACCTATGGCTTGCAGCTGTGGGGTACAGCATCCACTTCAAATATAGAACTTTACATCGCTTTCAATCCAAAACATTTCGCATGATAACTGGAGCACCGCCATGCATGGCTTAATCAACTACAGAAGGATTTAAAAATCAAAAAGGTCATAGACGATGTGAAAAACTTCATTGATACCTTTTCCAAAAAAATCAGGTCATACCCTAAACTACTGGCTAAACATTTAATGAATATCAAATCAAATATAACATTGAAAACGCTTAAGAGACGAGCGCCCCAAGATTTTCTGTGATGGACATATCAATGGATATAATGCCAAACACGCAATCGAAATTCATAATAAACTAGTTCAATGTCGTCAAGACAGTTTACTAGAAATATGAGAGATAAAAAAGTATGTTCTACGTAACTCGAACCAGTGCTTCAATCAAACGGAGATTCGGAAATCGGTTCAGTAATAGGTTTTGGGATATTTAAACAATTGTGAAAAAATATCGTAACTTATATGTATGTCACTAGCTGGCGCTTATTCTCTCCGAACAATTGGAGCTACTTGTCAGTTCTGCCGTACACCAGGCAAGGAACCGAAACGTTTGGAGGCAGACCATTGATCGCCTAAAATTGAGTGACGATCCTCAGTAATGAGGGAACGATTAAGAAAGAAGAAGACGGCGCTTAATAAGCTTACTTATAGCCTAGGTAGTAAGATACAACAACATCAGCCAATTGCCCGCAACCATCTGCTACCCGCCACCTATCTCAAGTCGTCAGTCTATCTGGCTGCAGGACGTGTTACACTACGTTTACCAAACGTGGTCTCCACTCTAACACGTATTGGCTCCATCGACCGTTAATTTTGCGTGCAATGTGAGTGACCTTAGTTCTCTCATAAAAAACTTAGTTTCGAATTTTATCTGCCAGAGAAACCCTGAGCATTGCGCGCTTCATTGCCCGCTGAGCTACCTTGAATTTATGGGCCAGCCCCACGGTGTGACCAATTTTCAGCTCCATAGGTCATTACTAGTAGGACGCACTGGGTGAATAGTATGGACTTTTGTATTGACTGTGTATTTGGGACTGTGGTATTGACGACTCAAGAATATGCCGTAGCTTCCCGAATGCCGCCTAGCCCAAGGGTATTCTTTGATTGGCCTAGTTCTCGAAGTAGGAGCCTAGTTGTATAATTTGTCCAAGATGTATTCCCGGACAACTTCAAGTGTAGCGCCATTCATGACCACTGGTCTCGGGGGACACATGACTATTAGACATGATTCGTTGTGATTTCGGTTATAATAATTACCATCAGAGTATCGAGCAGTCGATCCGCCAAAATCCAAAAAAACTTTGGTCTTACGTCAAGCACTATGACGGTTCGTCTTCAACAATGCCAAGTGAGATGTTTCTCAAAGACTTTACTGCTACTACAGGTAAGCAAATATGTAATCTATTTGCTTCTCATTTTTTGCCAGTCTATTCAAATGATGCCACTGTTCCATCTTGTGAAATGATTGATTGTTTTTCCCAACATTCCATCGGTGCTATTAATATCACCGAAAATAAGGGTTTAAAATACTTTAAAAAGAGGATGTAAGTAAATGTCCTTCCCCGATTGTATTTTACAGATTTTTATCAAAAAGACATGCAAATATTTAGCCTTGCCGCTTAAATTAATATTCAAAAATCTATTACCATCGCAATAGAAACAAGGTAATGTCGTCCCCGTGTTTAAAAAGGAGATAAGGGAAACATAAAAATATCGACCTGTGTCAATCTTAAGTACTTTTGCAAAACTTTTGAACGCTTAATTAGGACTTATATACTATCTAACTACTTAAAGTGCATCATCTCAAAAAGACAACACGGATTTTGCAAGAAGAAATCAACGGTCAGCAATCTTTTGCAATATTTAACGGATATACCAAAGTCAGTCGACAATAAAATACAAGTTAATTCTATCTATACTGATTTTAGCAGTGCCTCTGATAAGGTTGACCACAATATTCTTTTATCAAAATTAAATGCTTATGGAGTTCACGGTGACCTACTACACTGGTTTAAGTCATATTTGACAAATAGGTTACAAAGCGTTACGGTTCATGGTTATAAATCGTCAAAATCTATTCTAGCTCACGTGTGTACAAGGATCAATAATATAATACAAAATATAATAAAATAAACTACACGTGCATGAATAATATACTACTGCGTGCGTGAATAATATATTAAAACAAACTACACGTGCAAAGTAACACATGACCATATTATTTCGGAAGACATAGCGGTACATGCAGGTGCTTGCCAGGGCTGCCGCCTTTCCCCTCTACTCTTCATTGTCATTCTAGACGGGATTATGCGGAGTGTCACGGAGCATAGGCATCGCAGCATAGCATAGAGTATATCCGTCCTTGAAGACCAGGACTATCCCGATAATTTGTGCCTGCTAAGTCATACTCACACGGATATGCAAAGCAAGTTAAACAATTTTAGAGGTGGTAGAGCATAACAACTTTTCACAGCTTTTGCTGCAATTCTACGGCCGTACGCGCCCGGGGAAGTACCACCGCCCTTTATAAACTCGGCATAAAATAAAGTATGCATGACTTTTGACGATGCCGGATGTCTACCCTTTTCTTTTCCTATTCCTATCCTCTCGAAATCCTTAATCCCGACGCCATCCTATCCATTAAACCTATTATATCTAATCTCCCAGGTTGACAACGCACTCGCAACTCTCCGGATGTTGCGTTTGTCTATGGGCGACGGGATCGCTTACCATCA
>JAOCPS010069747.1:0-16236 GCA_025505425.1 Graphium colonna | reverse complement strand
CAAAATGGACCTACAAAATTTTTATAAAATTCGCATAAGTAGTTCGTTTTTAATATATGTATGTATGTATGTATGTATATTAGGTCGGTTTTTGCATTTTTTCTGTGAAAATAAACTTGTCCAAGTAAAAAATATATTATATTCAAGTATAAGTGAAAATCATTGATTAATATTAACTTACCATCTGAAATCCTTTGAAGATGATCCATGTGGCTAGCCAGCCTAGGCAACCGTATCCTGAGGAGGTCCCTGAACGCCGCCATATCCGCTGAGAGTCCGCGCAAATCGTCCGCAAAGTAACCTTCCGGTAATACAGCCTCAACTAAATATATCATAACCTACAATTGATCAAGTCATTAGTTTTTAATAAACAAGGCGTGCTAAATCATAAGTCAATTTTTACCTTTAAAGCGTCAGACTCTGACTTTTCCATTACTTCTAGAATTATTGCTGCTAACATATTGAAGCCCTGACAGTAACCTACGTCCTTATTCCACCTGTAATAGAAACGAGAAATTCAAACTAAATAAAAAACTGAGCAAATGTAAATAGTTAGTATTTATTCAACATTAACGTAATTTTTTATGATATGTTTAGAGTGTAGTACTGAACTATTTATTATTTAACACCAGGTGACCTGTCTGTTCGCTTGTCATGTTTTTAGTTTTTTTATTAAATGATTGGTGAGTCACCAATGATATTAAAGGGAAGCACTTGTTATTCGATTGTCATCATATTTACGTGATAAAATTAGGGGCAAATTTTCAAATAAATAGACGCGCCATGGGTACCATGTCGACAGGAAACAAATGGCCAACTGGCCCCGTTCATTGACCCGAAAATGCGGCAGCCCGTGCCGTGTTCGCTAGGATGCCCATGGCTTTCATAAATAATTACTCAACTTTTACTTAAGTTTACTCGATGATCAATTAATGTTTGTTTCCAATGTTACACATATTCTTTATATATAACTTCTTCGAATGTTGATGGTGACCACCAGTCAATATATATAATCTGTACATACTTGTCGCAACGGACAAAAACTTTGACAACAGTTACAAATACGTAGGTTATTACCTAGCATACGCTAATAATACTCTTCTAAGCATTGCTTGATTTTCCCTCCCTTCAGTTCCACAGAAAAGTGAGCAACCGGTGCGATGCAAGTCCTGCAATCATTTCGTATCACGTAAAAACTCATATGAATAGTAACAAAACAAAAGACTTATAATCTAATATTAAATGTGAAATGTTCCAAGTCGTTATTAAATTATTTTAAGAAATATACTTAAATGATTGTAACGATGTTAAACTGAATGCCAAATTATCAGTAGAAAAATTATACAGTTTAATAATTTTAAGTTTAAAATGAGTAGTTTAGATCTTTAACTAAAGTTTTAGTTTGAGTTTCATCAATTCATGGGGCGAAATTTGCTTAGTCACCACGCTGGTTGGTGCGCCTTGTTACACACAGTGGACGGCAATAGGTTGATGTTGTTGTTGTTCTTGTTGTTCATCAATTCTCTCGAAAACTCGTTATTTTTATTAAGTATTTAAGGTGATAATTTCACTACGTAGACTTTTTACATTTATTCAAATAGTGATATCTTAAATGCAGTAAAGGCCGAGAATGTTAAGAGGTTAAGTCTTCATGTGCAAAAAGTCAAAAAAGCTCTATACAGTGTAACGGGTAATAGGTATAAGAATTTCGATTGTGAAAAAAAAACAGAAAAGTGTTTCCCTGGAACATAGCCAGTACGTTCGTCGATTACATTTTTAGGAGTTTGCAAATAATTCGCAGATTATTCAAATATCGTATAAATTACAAAACACTGACATATGTTAGCCGGTTCCAATAAGGAAGTATTATTTCTAACTATTTGAAATTGATGCATGAGACTTTTTAGTGCCGCTTTTGGCCTTTATCCTTTGAGATGTAAAATAAAAGGCCGTTATGATTGTTACTTTTGTTTTAAATTGTAATGTATATAGGATGTTTTGGATATCAATGGATAATTAACATATAAAATGTAACCTTAAGAATTTGGGCGCCAAGCTCCGTATCATCGGGCTGGGCGGTGCCGCGGAAGCAGGCGCGCTCCGCCGCCGCCCACTCTATGTTGCGCGACGACAAGTGACGCTCCGCCAGTGTCAGCCAAAGCTGTGAACCAATTGGATCAAATAATCCAATATCAATATGACGAAATCATCCGACATTTTAAATGTTCTTAAGAAGACTACAAAAGGATGAGGTGGGCAATTGTGGTGTAGTCACAGCTCTTTCTTTCTCTAAAAACGAAAACGCTGACCTTATGAAAAGATCTACGTCTTGTGTTACCAGGGTAATTTACAAACATATATGGTATATGGACAAAATCCTAGATCTAAAACAACTATTTGTAGGTCATACAAACATTTGCTCCGAGTGGGAATCGAATCCACGACCTACGAAGCCGCAGCGAACATTATAGCCACTTTTTTACCTTATTAATTTTCAATACATACTTAAAATTATTCATATAGATAATTAGCTAGCAATGGAAACCGATTAAATTCCAATCAGATTCTAATGTTATTTCTTGAAATCAAAGATTTGGCAACCTTATATTGAAAACCTATACCGATATTATTTCTAAGACTTACGCGAATATTTGACATTTTAAATTAAACAACTTTACGGAAAATCCGTAAAGTTGTTTAATTTAAAACCTATACCGAAATAAGACACTATACAATTAGTACATAATTCTAAGGTACTAAATCGAATATTCGATCTATCATAATATAACGCGATTGATTGAGTTTTATTATTTTTGGTAGGCTTAATAAAGTAAGAAAGAGAAGATCCGTACCCGTATCTTTGTCCGCGGATATACATTTTTAACGATCATACATATAAATTAATGTCAAACTTATTAAAATTTAGTTTTCAAAAAAATGGAATTTATTCTGACCAAAGTATAAAGTCGACCACTTCGTATTTAACCGCACCATGGATTAAGTAGTTATTAGAAATACTGACTGGGACTTTGATTTGGGCAATCGTGTTACAAGGGCTGTAGAGCGAAGAGTTCTCAAAGAAAAGAGGGTCAACAGGTTCGTAGCGATTCTTAAGTTTCTTATAGTAACGAATGTAACTTAACAAAATAAAAATGTTACTACTACTATACTACTCAAGACGTACCACTTATGCAATCTATACTAATATTATTAAGCTGTTGAGTTTGTTTGTTTGTTTGGTTGAATGCGATAATTTTAGGAACTACTGGATCCACTGATCCAGTAGTCCGAATTGAAAAGTTAATTCAAAAACATTTTAATGTTGGATACAACATTTATCAAAGAAGACTTTAAAATATATAACATTAGGCTATGATAATGACATATGGAAGGGAGCATTCATGGAAAATTGACGCGGGTGAATTCTCAAGGACCAGCTAATATGAAATCGCTTGACAAATATTTTTAATAATATTAGGGACCACGAACAAGACATACTTTCATAATTTAGTTTTTGAATAGTACTTAAATCTCTATTGGGAAGTGTAAAAATTATATATTGTAACTAAATAACGCAAGCGCATTTAGAACGTGCTCCATTTTAAGCCTGTTAAATAAGCTCACTTATACTTTTCACGTAGAAAAAACAATACGGATTAAAATTAATCCTTCTTGTATTTGTTTTAGGAGGATAATATATATAATCTTGCTGTCTTATTTAAATACAAAACAAAGTTTATAGATGGTGGTAATTCAAATTACCATCATCTATAAACTCCACTCCGTCGTCATGTCCACTTAAGCTTACTAAAAGTACATACTTAGTTTAACTGTAGAAAATGTTATGAAATATATTTTACATCATATTATTTGTATTCAATTTATATTTATAACAATAATATACTAACATAAATGCTTTCAAAAAAATAAAAATTTAAAAATACTTAAATTGAACCTGGCGTACCTTTATGAGCCAAGTTTCCTATGTACTATGTGTACCTAGGTTACTTGGCTCGCTTTAAATATTATTGCGGTTGTAAATGATTTTTTCTCAAACATGCTTGGAAATGTGAACATTATTTTGACAATCTTCTTTGAGATAAATCAAAATTGCCGTACTGGCCAGATCTTGTATCGGGCAGCGGCCGGCAAAAGTTGTATGAAAATCCATATCTGTCGCGTTTTGCGGCCAAATAAATCACTATGTTAACTCATATCTGTCTTGTAATTTAAAAATGGAATGACCTATTACTTCAAAACATGGCTACTAAGGAGGTAACTAATAAAAGGTTTTGTTTAAATTTCGAACTGGCCTGCAAATAGAAAGCTGTTTATTGAAAAAAAAAGTAAGGAACATTATGGCGCGTGAAAAATTATTATTGTTCGTTATTCGTCATCGAACTTAAACGTAAAATTGTGTTTTTGATTTCCGCGCGTTGTTTGAGAAAAGTACTATATAAGTCTTGGCCACAACTTGGTATTGATGGTGGCATCAGCTGCTGGCCGCTGAAGTAATGTACTATAACTATAGTATTCAGTTTATTTATAATGTTATATGAAATGTCAAGTTAGTCTCCTCCCACTATAAAGCCAGTATATTGTGTTATCGAAAGTTCTTTTTGCTAAAATATTAAGTATTTTATATACGTTAGTCTTGCAATTTCAATATATAATATTGTAGTCTGTCACAAATAACATTCATACGGGATCAATATCGATAAAGGAATTATTAACAAGGGATAAAACACAAAAAAATATTAAAATATATAACCCTAAAATATTGCAACAATATCCCAGTGTTGTACATCGGTTTCTTTCGAATGATTGTACGTTTTTTAGTGTAATCTTTATTTAGTTCTTTATTTAATGGTAAATATTTTTTTGATTTCGGCGCTCCTGGGCAAGGACCTAATTGGCGCTCCTTTCTTTTAATTAAACATTTGTTTACTTTTTTCTAGCGAAATTGTCAATAACATCATTTAACGGTTTAAATATTGTAGAGTTATTGTCTTAACCAACGGGTGTTACATACAGCGGCGTAGCTAGGTCATTAAGAGCCCCGGTGCAAAAATAAAACCTGGGCCCCTAACTAAATTGTTTAGGATTTATCAAGTCACGCACTGGAATAAATGTATGTTTTGTAGGTGGTAGAGCATCACATATTTTCACAGCTTTTGCTGCACTTTTACGGTCGCGTTTTCCGGGGGAAGTACCACCATCCTTTATAAAGTCAGCATAAAATAAAGTGTGAAAGACTTTTGGGGATGCCGGATGGCCATGTCTACCTTCCTTTTGTCCCATTCCTTTTTCCTCCAAACCCTAAATCCCTACCCCATCGTATCCAGATTGGACTCTTCGGATGTTGCGAGTCTATGGGCGACGTATCGCTTACCATCAGGTGAATCGTCTGCTCGTTTGTCTTCCTTTCCATAAAAAAATGTGCATTGCGTGAGTGTTTTTGTGATTGCCAAGGTTCTTCAGGCAGAGAGTTTAATAAAGTTTATTAGTATTAAATAATAAAACGAAATAAACTCAAAACTTTATGAGCTTATGTATGTTGAAACTTTTTTTACTTAAACACTCATTTAGATGCTGAAATGATGTTTTATAATAAAGAACTTTGGAATTAAGCATTAACTCTGACGTTGACATTATTAAAAAAAAATAATATATGACCACCTAGACTATTTCTTAATTTTTAAAAGGAATGTAAAACGAAAAAGTGTATTTTCACAGAAAATTAACAAAACTGACTTCAAACGCTTTAAAAGAAACTGCTATTTACGTTCTCATAAAAACTAGGAACTTCCGATTTCTCTTTTGTTGAAGTTAGTTAAGAATGAAACATTTCTGAAAGTGGCGAAGTTTTTTGGATAAAAGCGCTATTGCCTTATTTTGTTTTCCTAGCATTCATTTTAAAAGAAGATCGATTAATAAAGAAGCAGGAATTTTAAGTCTACTAACTACATTTTATTTGATCAAGTAGCAAGTTGCACCACTAGTGCCATAATTTACCAGCCGCCCCTGAGAACAGCTTATCTTTTGAGTTGGCCACAAACAGCATAAACAACAATAAACATATATAAGAATTTTCGACCAGTTTCAAAAAGAAGTACTTAGAATTAACCTGTATTCTTCTCAATGAATTGCCATGATTAAAGTTGCTATTTTTATTATTTACGTTCTGAAGCTAAGCAAATATTTAACCAGTTCGTCAGGGCCCGAGGGCCCCCCGAGCTCGGAGCCCCTGTGCATGGCAGCACTTCGCACCTTATTAGCTACGCCACTGGTTACATAAGAAAGTCTTAAAAGGAAGATTAAAGAATCTATCTCTGTGCTTCTCTATTTATTTCTATGCTTGAGTTGCCAGAAAAAGTACAGATCATAACTATGAAGGCTATGAAAACATGGTGTTTGGAGCCTGTCTTTGGTTCTATTTGAACCGTCAAGGGAATATCTTTCTTGGGACTCGTAGTCATTCTACGTGTCTATTATGTAAAAAGATCGGTAGATGTAACAAGTGCGATGGCATACGAGGAACATTCGGTTACACCCGACGATGATCAATCCGTAACCCTTTTGGAGTAGGGGCTGCGATAGGGATGGAGACTTCTATAAAAAATCTCTATCTCTCTATCTAATCCCTTACACCTAAGTTCTAGCATGGCGAAGGTGTAAATGGTAGGTGGGAGTTCGGTCCTTAACGCAATGGAAGGGGATAGGGGGCACTTCAGAGATTTCTAGACTAAAATTTTCGATTTCATTTATTTTTACGTTATGGTGATGAATCACACGCAACTAGTTTACTAATAAGTCATCGCATAGTCAATTTATGGCTTTTATTTATATCATTTAATTCTTAAAAAATAATATAAAAAATACAGTAACCATCAGACATATTTAACTTGAGTATGGTCAAGAAAGATTACCAATTTTTAAAAATAGTGTTGCAACTTCATCGCGATTTTTTTTAATGTAAATAAATGGTAATTCCAATAAAACATCATTTATAAAATAAACTACATCTCTTTCGACCGTTTTAAATTCTAGCCTTTTGAGTAGCCGGAGCAATACTTGTGTTCAAAATTAAGTTCCGTGCAGCGTAACAGGAACTGCCATTACTTAATAATGGTAGTGTATGTAGTAATAATAACAGTGTATTATGCAATTTTGTTTTTGAGACTTACGCGAATATTAGACACTTTTAAATAATACAACTTTACGGATTTTATCGCGGTTTATTTTTAAATTTTATCACCCGACGTTTCGAACCCTTTACAGCGTTCATGGTCACGGGTCCTACCCGTTTAAAAATAAACCGCGATAAAATCCGTAAAGTTGTATTATTTAAAAAAGTGTATTATGCATTTTGCGTCATAATACGAGACATGAACAAATTTAAATCAATGGGGAAAGACCTGTGCAACTTTTTCTCTCGCCTCGACTTCCGATCTCTAGCGATGACAACGCTTTATTGTACGGCAACCGTGACGCTTTGGTACTATTTGTTTTTCCTTAAAGGTACTTACCACCTATTTAACTTGGTATCAAAAATGTCAGCATAATTATTTTAAACATATTAAAGTAACATATCTTCGCTTTGTTTAAAGTCCAGTTTTCATATAATTTATATTTATTTGCTATTTTCAACTAATCGCTCACTTTACTAGGGACGTACTGGTCAAACCTTAGTGCCAGCACTAATGCCATGGGGCAGCGTATTATAATAATAATTCAATTTTCATATACTTTTTTTTATTTTACCTATTTCAATCACTTCGCTTGTTTTAAATAGTAATTAATTATTTAATTAATGAAACTTCTTATTTTTAATTGTAATTTAATCGGTTATTACTTTTACAAATAAATAAATTACTATCAATGTTTTAACATCAAAGAAAAAAAAATGAAATCAGTATCAAAAAAGTCAAACTTGTGTTATGATTTCTTTATGGTAAAAATTATTGCATTTATTCATAAAAATTGTCTCATTGTATAAATAGTGAATTTCTTCGTATAAAAAGAAAACATTATTAATTATTCTTATGGCTTCTTCCGAATTTTAAGATAATGCCAATATTGAACGTTACTTTAGCGTTAGCTTTAAATATTTGATACATATGTGATATTATAGATGTCAAGTTTGCGATACGTAGTATAATATAATTGCGCCGTGATTTATTATTTATTATATTAGTTTTCAACAGGTATTGTAGGAAAGTGACTCTGCATTGTTTTAATGGTATTTTAAGAATATCCCCACAAATCATACCACCCATTATTACTGTTGTTGACTTGAGTTATTAAGTATAAAGCGTCAACTCATAGACTTTTGATCATTCTCCTTTGATTAGTTGCACAATATAATTTATTTGAACTTTTATTATCATTAGCCTTTAAATTTAATTTGGTTAAGTGACTAAATTACGAATGTATCAATATTCTCTAAACATCGTGTTTACGATGATAGCGCCTCAAGATTGTTTAACCCTACCGGACACTGCTTGCGTTTCATGTTTGTGCTGTAGTTACAGGACTTTGCGTATGTATGTAGACTATGTCGGTGATTTTTGGTTAAGCTCGAGCGTTACAATTTTGTGAATCTGCCTTAAAGTTAGAAAAAGTTAAAAAAAATTATATACGGACTTAAAGAGAAACTTTCTAAGAACCGATTAAACGCATTCTTGATGACGCTTCAATTTTAGTATAGATTTGTTATATCTGCTGTCGTATTATGTGTCTATTGCGATTATAAAAGTATACATATCTGAAAAGCTTTTATTGGAAACATAATTGTTTAGTTTAACTTTGAAGAGCATCTACGTCAAACTTCGTCGTCATTGGTAGAGTAGTTGTTTTGACGGAAACACTACATCGGACGATTTAACGACATTAAAATTGATGTTCTGTACAAACAGTGTAGATTCCACTGAAATAGAATAGAATGGCGGGTAATGTATAAATTGTACGGTTAATATCAACTATGACCAGACGACCTACTTTGAATAGGACGATGCCCTATATTCCATTTACAAAGGCCATTTATGATTCTTATCTGTATATGTATGCGTGGATCGAAAAAAAAATTAGTTTCGTTAAAATATTACGCACCAAGAGTACGACTTTTTCTACATATTTTGTTTTTTTACAGGAGTGCAAAATATAAAAGTAGGTATTTTTATATTTTTGTTATAGTTAATTTATTTTTATTATAGTTTAGCAGCTACGAGGCCACATACATACGCACAGATATACACGCAAAACTTGTTGCCTTGTTTAAGGCGGTAGAGCATAACATTTTTTCACAGCTTTTGCTGCACTTCTACGGCCGCTCTCGCCCGGGGAAGTATCAACGCCCTTTATAAAGTCGGCATAAAATAAAGTATGCATGACTTTTGGGATTGCTTTCCTGTCCAAATCCTCATCCCCTATCCATCTTATCCAATAAACCTATTCTTCTATACAACTTTCCAGGTTAAGAACACACTCACGACTCACCGGATGTTGCGTGTGTCTATTGGCGACGGGATCGCTTACCATCAGGTGAGACGTCTGCTAGTTTGACTTCCTTTACATAAAAAAACTTATAACATCAATATTTTTGATCGTTGGTCGAAAAACAAACTGATATATGAAATCATATCCAATATCGGCAGTCTATTATATCTCAGACTATTATAACGCTATAAATATTTTATGGCACAGTTAAAAGCCCAATATCAATATAGGTCATTCGGAAAAAATATTATTCATTCTTATCTCAATAATAGACGTATGTTGTAGTACATCTACGGCTGATGCGAAACACTTGCGCAGCAATAAGCTTTTCGTCAGATAAAAATGATAAAGCCAACCATGTTCACAGCACTTGCACGTCATATTAAGATAGCGTCGATAATATGATCTAATAGGCGCTACGTGGGAGGCAATGTGGGGCATTACTTGTCTACAAGACCCCACAGTTGATTACACCCGTATGTCACCATAAAAAATCGAACATTAAAAAAATAGCTAACGGAATTTATTTTTACAAAAACTTACAAAACTGATTCAAGTGCCTTAAAAGTGCACTTTCGTGACGTTTTCAACCGACTTCGAAAAAGGAGGAAGGTTCTCATTGCGAATGTTTATATTTTTTTATGTATGTTGTACATTTCCATCGTTTATGAACCGATTTTAAAAATTCTTTTTTATCTTATAGGGTATTATTCCGAAATGGTTCCCACAAGTCGGAAAAATTGGTTTAGTAGTTTTTTTTTAATCAAATGTATTTTTGCCCTTATTTCCATCATTTATGAACCAATTTAAAAATTCTTCTTTTATATGATAGAGCATTTTTCGTAGATAGTCCCATAAAATTTTCAAAAAAATCGGTTTATTGATGTTTTTTTTGATAAAAATAACAAAATTTAGGAATGTTAGCACATATTTCAGCAATTTATTAATTGATTTGAAAACTATTTTTTTGATAAGACAAACTTCCTCAATGGTCCTACAATTTTTTTTTATAAAAATTCGTACTTTTGTTGAGCAACGGAGAAGATATGTTTCCAAAGTAAACTTTAAGGCGTTTGAATTTGAATTTATAATTGAATTGAATATTCTTGTAATTTTTTTGTAAAAATAAACTTATTATCAGTTATTTTGATTTAAAAACCAAACATCTAAACTATCATATAAATATATGAAAACTTTATGGTGGCTATCTAAATGTTTATCCTGAAAATAATAAAACCAATTTATAAATAACGGACATCTTAGGTAGCAAAAAACAATTTAACCTTATAAATAACTCACTTTTGTTTTTAGAAGGCGGTTGAAGACATATAAAATAAATACAATATTTCTATTAACGATTGTATATTTCTGCCAATTGTAAATATATTAAGCAGGCCCATTCACAACTCTTCACGTGGCATATCGTCGACAATATAAAAAAAAAAGTTTGTTAAAAACTAATACACATGTGCAATTGAAACCTCGTTCTGTTTTCGCTTGCTTTCTCTAAGGGTTATAAAAACTTTTCTGAACTTAATAATTGACGTAAAATATCTTAAAATATATTTTTTATTTCTCTGAATTGATTAAAAACTTATTTAAATAATAGCCTTTTTTATTTCTGTGTTTAACTTATATATTTTAAAAAGCATCGGTAACATTGATTGACGTAGCAGATATACCTACTAAATTTATACAAAAACTACAAAATTATTTGTAGAATCTTTATAAGTTTCTATTCCCAGTACTGTAAAAATGTAATTTCGTCGAACGGGCTAAGATAGAATGTGAAAGGTCAGGTCATGTCCTTTGTTGTCTTGTTTCGATGTTCGGAGTAACGCCATTACTAACATGATTATACGTACCTTTCTGCGGAAGTGTTGTGGTACGCCAGCTGGTAGACGTGCCACCAGTTTCATCGCCTGGAGCCATTCTGCGAAGCCACCTTCTCCGGGACCCTCGCTCCCACTCGGTGTTATACCAAATCGAGCACCAGTATCCCCAGCTGGTACAATAAACACGCATATTTAAACCTTATAAAAAATTAAGTCTCCAGAATTCTTTATAAAAAATCTACACCCTTTTACTGTTGTCAAAAGAAGTGCATTAATTCAATATTATTGCAAACTGAAATGTATTTAATATTTTTTATTTAATTATTATAACAGGGGCGCAAATCTCAAGGTAACGTTATAAATAACTTCTTAGATTAGAAATCGCAGTATCGCCTTGCTATTCTATATATACGAGAGTAAAGGTTACTTCAGTAAATTGATAGCATTCGTCCTTGTAAACAAGATTAAGCTTTATATTCAAAAGCGTCACTTTAAGGGTTTCTTAATCTAATTTACTTACCACTAAGTAATCTAAACCTTTAAGTTTTATTTATCGCATTGGAATGTTATTATTATTTTACAACTGCTATTGTCTTTGAAGATTAGCAATGGGAACAAACTACAAAGGAACAATGCCTAAGCTTGGTCTAGAGCTGCGTCTAAATGTTTATACCTGGATTGGCCCTCGATGAACTGGCTAAGTTCCTGAGTGAGTTCAGAATGGCACTCATCTGTCCTGCACGGGATACACATTTGACGATAAATGCATGTCTTGGCAACTGCACCAATCACCGAGTTATTAGTTTGACATGTTATTTCGACGCAGCGACACTGCGGGCGTACACGTCATGCTTATTCCCGGCGCTACAATAACGATGTGGCAATCGCCGAAGGGACTCCCAAAGGGATCGGCAGAGGTGTCCTATTCAGTTTTACATTTGCCATATTTTCCGTAACATTGGACACTGCGTATTCCGCCAGCTGATGCGGTGTTTACTGGGGAAACCGTGAAAGGAAGCAGCGGGGTTGGCCGCCTCCTACTATGATATCGCGCGAACATGGAAACTGAATCAATGGGAGAGACAGCAGCGGTGCCACAGAGGCTGGCGAGGGATGTCGTGGTAGGAGTCTTCGCACATGCGCCATGCAGCTCATTCGGGGCGTCTGTGTGCGTCGCGTATTGATTTCGTGCCCCTGTGTACGTCAATTTCAGACATAGATTGTTAAGTAGCCTCGAGCTTGCTTAGAAGTGCGTTAAGTTATTTTAGGCTCCAATGAATGGTGTTTATTTTCGTATCGGACGAGTTAGATTTGTATTTATAACCTTAAAGTAGATTAACTAACTAAAGACTGTAAACTCTAGGTTTGTATTTACGCATAAACTGGCTTGAAACATTATTATACTATGTTCGATGGAGAATTCGCGTTTTCTTAGTGTTATTTTTATGAAAGGCCACATATTTTTTTAATCCCATATTTTTTGAAAACTACGTTTTATTGTCATAAAATGACGTATTATCTGTTTAAATACAATACAATACTAACTCAAATGCCGAAGTAAGACGGTGAAAGCAGTGCACAGTTTCTTCTGTTCCCGCTTCAAGCGATCCCGCACACGCAAACTTTTCGCCAGTCTTTCCCCGGTGATGCGCAATTTGTAGTTCCCTTCATTCAACTGTTCCTGAATCTCGTGTAGTTCTATACAAATAGTTCACTAGTTAGTACAATGGTAAAAGTTTTTAAAGATTTATATGTTACTTTTTAAGAATCAATACACGAGTAGAGGATCATAATAATAAAATATTAAGCATGATTTATTATTATAAGTCAAACGACTGACTGTCGCAAACTATTCATCCGTATTAAATTTGTAAGTAAAATACCGAATTTCGGCCACGGCGGCCAATCTATTCAGAGATCAGCCAACTACGCAGGAGATGTTTTAGTGCACAATTATACGCACAAACATAGGTGCACTCTCTATCCCTAACTCTCAAAATCCCACGGAGAGAGGTCAGCCGCAGGACCGACTTCTTGCGTGCCCACCCAACGCGTGGATCATCATTCTTTTTAGACAATCGCGCGATCAGCCCGCAATGCCTTAATCCAACCAAGAAACAACACAAAATTATTGTTCCCCCAGGGGAAAACCACGTTTCGAAAGCTAGGGCCCATACTACTAAGCAAAGGAGGCGGTACATTTGTAAATAAGCAGTGAAGATAATTCAAGTAAGGCAGAAGTGAATGTTAGTAAATACCTAAGTCCTCTAGATAGATTCGTTCAATCGTATCAGTGTGATCACCGCAATTCGATTGTGAAGATGTTATTGATGGTGTCGTTAAGCTGAAAATTAAATAAATTGTCAAATTAAAAGCATTTAAATAAAAAAAACAACTATTGAAATTAGAATGCAATTTGACGATAAAAAACCGTGTGATATTGTGGGACATCAGACAGGAGCCAAGTTTTTTATTATAAAAATATTAATTTTAAGTTCTAAGTATAAAGAAAATGATGCAGGTATACTCATCATGATTTTTCATCGATAAAAATCAAAAAAACTACTTAACAAAATAACCTTTATTTTGTTTACAATGATTTATACAAAATATATAACAATAATATACAAAGAAACAGTTATTTATATGAATAATATATAATAAAAATAGCAACCTGCAATAATAATAACAGTGATCCCGTAGACTGTACATTAGATACTATATAGCCATCATACACAGACTACACATAAAAATCTTACGTTACGAATGTTTTTTAACGGCAAGGGTAACCACTCTGCAAAGCCCCATAAGGAACTTCGATTCAGTATTTTATTTCTTAAATAAGAATTTCATGGGTTTAGTTGGCGTCATTTAAAAGCTTTTGAAATAATAAATAATGTTAATTGTCTTTCTATCAGTTTGTGATACTTCCCCAATTACTTTTTGGTGCCACATGCAAATTTTGTAAGTATATCTAACAAAATTTGCGGAACTTGAAACGTTATGCTAACAGCAGCAATTGTGGAATTCCTGCAAGCTTTATCCATTTATGATGTGCTATTTGCTTGTTAAGTAATTATTGTGCGCAATTAACTGCTGTACCTGTGGCTGTATTCTGTGACACTGTTCTGACCCCACCCATGTTGGTCAGTGTAAAGTTCCTCGACTAATTTTTCAACCAAATCCTTAACGTCCTGATTCTGTAATAAACAAAGATTATAGATTTTATATTTTGACGACTTTAAAACGTACGGTACTCAATTCGTAAGTTTCTTTATGTATGTTTGCGCGTATCTCTCTCATTTATGAACCGATTTTAAAAATTCCTTTTTTTATTTGATAGGGTATTTTTTCGGAATGCTCCATAAAATTTTTAGAAAAATTTATTAATAAGTTTTTCTTACAAATAACAATAACAAAATTGATATTTTTTTTGTATTTTTGCGCGTATCTACGTCATTTATGAACCAATTTCAAAAATTATTGTTTTATATTATAGAACATTCTTTGTAGATAGTCCCATAAAATAAAAAAAACGGTACATTAGTTTGTTTTTTAAATACAAATAACAATATTTAGGAATGTTCGCACCTTTTGAACTGATTTGAAAAAAATATTTTTTTATCTGATAAACACTTCCACAATGGTCCTACAAATTTTCTATAAAAATCGGACTAGTAGTTTGTTTTTAAAATTAAAACTATGGAGAAGATATGTTACGGAAGTACACTTTTAAGGCCTGAAGAATGTTCGCACACATCTCCGCCATTTATGAATGCATTATTTTAATAATTAATGTTTTGGTCACTTCCAAAATGGTCCCATAATTTTTTATAAAATTAAATAACTGCTATTTTCGATTGTTAGCTAAATTTTAACTTTTAAGATCATCTAAAAAAGATGTGCTCTAAGTACACTTTTAAGGCGTTTGAAGTCGGTTTTTGTAATTTTCTGTAAAAATAAATTTATGCTCAATATAATAGCATACAATTTCATTTGGCATAATTATATTTAAGTATATAATAACATGAAAAGGCACTTGTAATTTTTATTTGTCCGAAATCAATTTTATGTACATCTAAATTTATGCAGAATTAAAAACATATAGACAAACAAACTATTACAGTTATAATATTAGTGTAAATGCAGAACGATGTCAAAATATTTTTAGTAGCAGAAAGAATATCTTGATGAATGCGATTATTCTTAACAACATAATTTAAAACTTTTAAACCGTTCGTGGTTTTAGATTTTTATAAACAAATTGAATCCAAAATGCGAATAACGGATAAAGAGGTGACCTCTTAAACTATTCCACTTTCCTGCAGCCAAAACAACTGATCAAAACTGCACAACATTGCGGGTTGTTCACACGTAGTTCGATATAGAAACGAATGGGAAAAATGTTTTAAATATAGGACTTTAATTATTATTTTTGACAAAAAAATGTCATTAGAGTAAGTAAAAAAATATTACTTAGTAAATAAAGTGTTATAATATATTTATGCATACTATAACAAATACATTTCATATTCCCCAATATATAACAAATATTGGAAAACGTTCTCCAACAGTAACAATTTGCATAGAATATAATAAAAAAAATAAGGCACTGCCAAGTTTAGAGGGTTTTTGTGACTCTCTGCCACAATTCAATAGTAAAATACGCAATCATAATGCCATATAGAAACATTTACTCTTTTCATATTCTTCTTTTTTCTTTTCCCATTATATTTTAATTGAATGTCCTGAAGATTTTATTTAATTGTTTACTTTGAGAAGTGTTTTTTACATGAGTATGTATTTTATGTTTTAAACTAGTAAGTAAGTCCTCCTGACCGAATTACGGCCACGGCGGCCAATCTTATCTGAGATTAGCCAACTGCGCAGGAGATATTATAGT